>PVKM010000695.1:0-96954 GCA_004027735.1 Carollia perspicillata
AAAAAAAGTAACAGAAAGAGGTGGTGTCCTGAGGATTTTTCTATAACGGGAAACTACAAACTGTCCCTATGCTGATGGGAATGATTGAATAAAAAAGTAAAAAGTCATTATGCAGGAGATAGTACAACTAACTGTTGGTATAATATGTGTAAGTATGTTAGGAAGTGATGGCACTGATAAGAGGAAAGGATCAGCCTTGAGAGCATGGAAAGTTCATCCATTGCAACAGCAGGAAGGCAGGGTGTACATGAATGCTGTAGAGCAGGTGATGGTATATATGTATTGTGGACCATCTCTTTTGGGACTTATGTATCTCAGGAAAGTAAAAATTAAAGTTATTAACTGAAAGTGAAGTAGGAGGAGAACTTGGGAGAGGAATGAAAACCAAAAGCAAAGTTTGAATTACTCATCTAGAAGGACAAAGGAGTGGATAGACCAACAAATTATGATAGAACAGAGGCAGTATCACACTCCTCATTGAGGTTCATAGTCAAAAATTTTAAGTGAGAAAGGACCCATGACCTTTTCTTTATCCATGGGCTCAGCAGCAAAGGTTCTGTCAAAGAGTTGAACTTTACCGGAGTTAGAGCTTTGCACATGAGTGTAACAGATTGAAGAGAAAGGGAGTTGAATAATGAGGTTGGTAGGAGAGATGGTCTTGACCAATATTTTAATATCAATGGGAACTTTCTGATATTGATGAAGCTGAAAAGTTAAAATCTGTATCTCCCAGGTGTGCTTGGCTCGAAGTTCCAGATGCAAATTAATATCTAAAGTAAATCTATTTCTGAGAGAGTTTAGAGCTTTCTTCCTGCTACTTTTTTCTGTTTTCAGTTGGCAAAACAAGGTTGTGGAGCTTCGGGATTTTAAGCAGCAACACTTTAGGACTGTGTTTCCATAAGGACTGTGAGGAAGTCTCAGCAGATATAGTGGCCACCTTGGTGTTATCACATCCATTTAACAAATTTGCACGTGTGTTGAGAAATATGTGGAACAGCGGAAAAGGTTTCCTGATCCTGGATTTCTAAACTTTTGTTGACAATTACAAATCACAGTTTTGTTCTTGAACTACACAGCCCAATATTGCCTCCTGATTCCTTTTTTTCTTGATCATAGCAGTGTCAGTGGCTCTCCAGTTGATCAGTCGGTTGTTACTTTCTAGTCTGAGCGGCTGTGTAGTGTCTGTGAATAGTCAGGGTGATGTCTTATACCAGCAGTCCAGAACAGTTCTAGGTTGCAGATTATTGTCTTGTTTATTATAATAGCACCTCAGTTTACTCTTAAGGTGTTTTGATAAAAACAATACATTTTATAGTCAGTCAACCTCTCAACAATGTGAATAATGTCTTAATCAATGCCTTGAATCAAGAAGAATTTGAAGAGTCATTGTTAGATATAAAAGACAATAAAAATAAGATTGAAGTCATTTTCCTAAATTTTTGCAGCTTTTCTCATTGATTTTGTAAACCTCTTGAGTAAAAAAGTAATACACAAATTTATGTTCTATATAATGCCATGATTGATAAGATAATATTGGTAATTATTTGGTTGCACAGCACATTTGAATACCTTTACTATATTTTGGGCTTACTTCATTTTAGGAACCTCAGTGTACTACAGAAATCTTTATCAGAAGAAAGACACCTTTTCCAGCTTCCCTTGTTGCTGAGGTGAATAATTCAGGCTCCACTAGACAGCATCAGTCTAATATCTTTAAATCTTAGGTGAGTTGAATAATGAAAGAAATAATTCATGAAATCAATTCCAGGGAGAAAGGGCAACTACACCAAACATTTCAGAATCGTTGGTGACATTCCACTAGACGACACTGGCTTTGGGGGTTTATTGCTCTATTTGATATATTTAATATATTTCCTTTAGCTTAAAGTAGTTATAATTGTTTTGTGTTTCAGCAACAGAGAATGATATAATTTTTATGACACCCATAATATCTACCTATGGTAATTATTTTTCTTATTTCTGTTTTCTAAAAATAAATTAGATAATCTACAAAATGGACTGACAGTAAAAGAAGAAGAAAACATCGTCAAGGTCAAATGAGAAATTTGAAAACAAAATTTTTAAAGAAAGTCACAAAGCATGTAACAGGATTGTATTCAGAAAATAAATAGTAATTTAGAGAGGTACAGTATTTATTGATAATATTTCTTATGAGATAATCTTTCCCAACCCTAGACACGTGAACCGTAGCATGTGTCTTTGTATTGATCGACTGACTGCAACATCTGATAGGGCAAATAAGATTGGTTTTTAAATCACATTGCCATCTGAAATTTGAACCTCCTTCACCAATTAGGTTTTTCCAAAGAATCTGCATCTCTGAACTTCTGTTTCTTTTCCTACTGAATATTGTAGCAATTCCCACTGCAAAGAATTAATGAAATTAACTGAGGATCTGGAGTGAAGCCTCAGATACCTCTTTTCTAATAAACACCCAGCTATTCAGGACCTCACTTTGAGTAGAAAAGACTTAAAACACTTGGTTGAGGCTTCCAAACAAAATGGACTTGTGTCATTTTTCAAATAGTAGATTCTTGTCTCACTATTATTCACAAACTGTCCTATGTCTGTACCTTTCTGGATATAAGATAACTTTCTGTTTCAATGTTAAACTAGAGGTTATGCTTATGAAGACACTTTAAATAAATATAGTACTGATAAAATACTGAGCTTAATTAAATTGAAGATACTTTAAAGAACTATGGCCAAAGTTGTTCATGGAATAACCAGGTTGAACTGAACTTGAGCCTTGTGCTCTGTGAAGGCAGTGGCAGTTGAAAAATCCTCAAGCTATTTTGTGTTCTAAAAAAACAGGCTAATGTTAAGGGCCCAGTGTGCCCCTCCTATTCCAGTGTGAAGCCTGCCTCCTTCTTCCCCAGGCCCCCCTTGTTTCCCTTTGGTAAGACACCAAGCCCTTTTCCTTCACTTTGAGGCATTCCTCAGTAACAAATGTTCTCCCCTATTGCAGTAGCTGGAAGAAAATAATCTGCTTAATGGTCACACTGTCTTTCACAATAGGCAGTGTCTATGTTCAGGGTATAGCTTAGTGGGTAAATGTATGGACCTTGCTCCTTTGCTTATTAGTTATATAACCATAGAAAAGAGATTGAAGTTTCCTAAACCTCCAATCCTCCATTTCAACATAACTAAAACTAGGTATATAAAATATTTTTAGCCAATTACATCGCTGTTCAAAAACTTGGAAATTCCTATCATACTAAGTTGACAACTGCAAACCTCTTCCTAGGGCTTCCCTGCTCCTTGAAACTGGCTCTCTCCCCTGTCCTTCTGCCTCTCCACTCCCCTCTCCTCTTCCACCAGTCTGCTACTGCTCACTCTGCTCAGGACACAGTGACCTTTTGTTTTGTTTTGTTTTTTCATCATTTCTAGAGCTCATGAAGCTGTTTCCTGTATCTAGGCTTTTCCTTATACTGTTCCCTCCTTCCTAGGTTTTCCACAGTATTATCACATCTGACTCCTTTCCTGTATGCGGGTCTCTGTTGTCCTGTCCACCTTCTCAAAAAGGTAGAATCCCTTCCCTGAAACCCTTCTCTGAAACACCCCTTCCCTTCATCACTATCTATTCTTTTCTTGTGTTAGAACACTTCTATATCTGTCACGGTAATGGTTTGTTTACTGTCTGTTTTCCCACGAGAATGTGAGCTATAAAAAGGGCAAGCTACAAAATTTACAAGCCCAGCGAAAATGAAAATGTGAGCCTCCTCACTCAAAACCAGGTATAACATGTAAAGCATTTTCCCCCCTCAGGTCTCTCTCAACCTGTCATGATGTTTTTATTTACTAGGTAATGTAATTGTAAGTAAAATAATAATGATAATAATAATAATTTTATAGTATTAGCAGTAAATTTTACCATGTACCTTTTCATCGTGCAGTGTATTTAAATAAAAATGTGAGAGAATTTAACTTAAGTAAAAATCACAGAAATTGTACAATTTATGCAGATTATCCCAACCAGAATGTTGGAAAGAGTGCACAATTCCACTTTTTATTTTCACTCCTTGATACATGCACATCCTACTAATAATCTCTACCTTTGGCTTCCTGATGAGAAAAGAAGAACTGAAAAGAAAAGGAACTATGGGTTTGATTATCTTCTTTCCACCTATGCAATGATTTTCTGTATAGGTGGTTGGCAGCTTCCATAAATCACTTCTCTCATATTCACTTTGAGTTTTGAATTCTCATGCATCAATGGCCCAACAGAATTCTGTGCTGCTGGGGCACCGTAAATGAAGAAAACATACATATTGTGTGTACCTCTTTTGGTCATGCCTTTTTTCTATTATCACATCAGCCTTTATACTCAAGACACAAGTTTAAAATAAAATTTAAAACTTCGAGATAGTAAAAGCAGAGTAGTTATCCAAGAGAGGAATTCTAACTAAAGGCAGAGATGACATGCCCATGAAGTGAACCTGGCTCTTGTTAGTTCAGGAACTCTCAGACTGGTTCATTTATGTATTACTAATGATGAGAACAATGTCAGAGCACGCAGAAAATGAGGCACTATTTCTGAATAAATAAAAGAATACATGAATATTTATGATGAAGGTTAAATATTACATGAATCATTTGAAAAATACATGATACACAAAAGGTTACCTAGTAATAGTGCTGTTATTATTTTCAATAGTGTTATTATTATTATCATTACGATTATTGCATGCTAATAATTTTGAAGACACTTGTGGAAAATTAACACTATTTCTTGGACCCAACTTCCACTTGTACATTCATTATTATCAGAATTAGTTAATATGGACTAAATGAGGAAAATATAAATGAATTAATTTGACTTCCTCCTAGCTTCTCAAGTGAAAGTTTTAATTAAATAGTAGGTTGAATTTAATGGTAAAAATAATACTTTTAGGTTAAATACAGTTCAATTATCTATATGTACATTGTACTCAGTGGCCATAAATAAGTGTCAAAACTTAGGAATATTTGGTTTCTAAATAACAATGCCATTTCAATTTTAGTGCATAATACAACACTTAGAATAAGCAATGGCAGCCTATTGTCCAGATCATCTTCCAACTCTTTTCCCACATGGCTTTTGCTCTGAAGAGACAATGAAAATCTTCTCATGGAAATTTCTCAAAGCACAAAGCACTAGTGTAGTTAATGTTAGCATTGGCTAGAGAGGAGTTATGCTGGTGTCTTCCATTTTTAAATCATTCAAGAGTCTACATTCCTTTATTAAGTGTGTTTCATAGGAGGTAGAGTTAAATATCTAGATCTCCTTGTTCAGTGTTTTTTCTAGAATAATGTCAAATTAGGTTCTCAATAATAGATACCTAGAAATATTCGCCAAATGTCTCTACGAGTGAGTCAAAGTAATTGCAGTGTGAAGGAGTAAAGAAGGGAAGACATTTTAGCTGCATTACCTACTTTAAAGAACTTCAATGAGATATTTCCAGAGAGTATATATTTAATAGTCACCAAATAGCACTTAGCTGAAGATCTGGCCACTGCACAAAGTCATGGACTGTAGATAAAAGGGAAAAAAGAATCTTCTCAATGGAAAATTATGCACTATCTATACATAGTTCGCCCTTTACGTCTTAATCAGTAGGGGCTATTTTACAACTTTGTTAATTGTAGGTAATTGATATCAATGCAAAATTATTCTTTATACATATAAAAATGAATTCAGTGTCAAGAGACAAATTTGACTTCCCCACTTGGGCTCTATTTTCACCTTCACTATACGAGTCTGGATCCATAAATACTCTGTTTTTCAAATTCTCCTTTGAACTGATTATTAACACCTTATCAGTTTCCTTCATTAATAATTTAGATAAAATCTTTAACACATGCTAATTTTTATATCTGTAGGAGAGCCATAATTTTACCCTTAAAAATGCTAGCTTTTAAGTAATATTTTTAACGAGGACTCAGGATCCGGCAATCACTTTACTCTGCCATCCACAACACGTGGCTTCCAGGTTGTAATTTAAGATGGCCGCTCCCACTCCTGCTGCCTTGCCTGCTTTCCATCCAGTAGGGAATGGAAAACGCAAAGGGGAGGCCAAGCCTCTTTCTTTTCTGGAGGTAGCACACTTCGTGTCCACTCACTTCTCATTGTCCAGAACTAAGTCAAATGGCATATTTACTGGCATTAGAAGCTGGGATATGTTACGTTTACCAAGTCAGTCATGTGCCTAGCAAAAAAACTTTGAATTCTACTTAATAAAGAAAAAAAAGGAGCAACAGACATTGACCAATAACTGGCAGTCTCTGTCACAACTGCTTTAATCTTCCCCTCAGCTTGATTAAAATTTTTAATATATTTTATTGATTATGCCATTACAGTTGTCCCATTTCCTCCCCTTAATTCCCCTCCGCCTTGCACTCCCCCTCCCACCCACACTCCCCCACTTTAGTTCATGTCCATGTGTCATAAGTTCTTTAACTTCTACATTTCCCACACTACTCTTGCCCTCTCCCTGTCTATTTTCTCCCCACTGTCTATGCTACTTATTCTCTGTACCTCCTCCCTCACCTCCTCCCACTCCCCTGTTGCTAACATTCCAGGTGATCTCCATTTCTGTGGCTTCACTCCTGTTTTAGGTGTCCACTTAGTCTGCTATTGTTTGGGGTGTGGTTGTTAATAACGGTGAGTTTGCTGTCTTTTCACTGTTCATATTTTTTATCTTCTTTTTCTTAGATAAATCCCTTTAACATTTCATATAGTAAGGGCTTGGTGATGATGAACTCCTTGAACTTGACCTTATTTGAGAAGCACTTTATCTGTCCTTCTATTCTAAATGAAAGCTTTGCTGGATAGGGCAATCTTGGATGTAGGTCCTTGCCTTTCATGACTTGGAATACTTCTTTCCAGCCCCTTCTTGCCTGTAAGGTCTCTTTTCAGAAATCAGTGGACAGTCTGATGGGAACTCCTTTGTAGGTAACTTTTTGACAGGCTTCTTCCTAACTCTAGGCACCCGATCTCCCTTTTCTTAGAACATTTACTTTAGAAAACTTACCACTGTAAATGCTTTCTCTGCCCCTTTGAGGTGTAAGCCTCTTTAAAAGTATCTTGGCTAATTTACAACCCAGAACCATCTTTCTCAAAGACCTTTAGTGGGTCAGTCCCAAGGACCATACACAGACTGCCTAATCACAGAGCAAAACATTTGCACACCCAGGAATAACTCAATGGGATTCACTTAAGTCATTGAACAATCTCTCTCTCTCCCCATCATCCTTCAGTAGCTTTACACTAGCTCAACCTCTGTCTTTTGTTTAGTGGAGGTGAGCGCAAGACTGTGTTCCAGTCTCTCCCTGATATTGCAGTAGTCTTAAATAAAGTCTTGCTTTATGTTTAACATCGTCCAGTGTAAATTTGCTTTATTTGGAGATGTGGAGACAGCAAACATGACAATATGCTAAAATTATATGGGAAAACATTTTCATGGTGAAGGGACTGATTTGTGTCTTAAAAGATTTCATTTCACCAATAGAGGGGTGCAGAGATATATATTTCAGTTAAGAGAAATAGTGTGCAATCCAGTGAAGACAAAGTTTCTTTGGTCACAAAGATGAACTAAGTAATACATTGTAAGCTCCATCTCTGGTCAGAGTGCAGAAGAGAGGCAACATATCTGTGTCTCTCTCTCAATAATCTGTCTTCCTTTCTCTCTTTCCCTCCCTTCCCCTCTTTCTAAAATCAATAAGCATTTCCTTGGGTGAGAAATACATACATACATACATACATACATACATACATACATACATACATATATAATTGAACTAGGTAACATTCAAGTAAACTCAGATGCAGGAAGTTAATGAGTAATGTAGCCCCACTGTAAAATAAATGGAAAACTGTGGACTGTGAACTAGACAGCACATGTCCTTTCTGAGTTGCTACTGTATAGCCTTTTTCCTAATTTTTCTACATATAATGGATTGTGGAATTCATTGTAAACTTCAATTTCATCTATGTATGACAGATTGAAAGTTAGACAAACATGAGGAACTATGACAAAACCTTGGCCTACACACAATTTTTGAAGCATTAAGTAATAGAAAGAGAGGTGTGTTTAGTTGGAAAGTGAATAACTTCCTCGTTTTGTCATTGTGGCAAATTAATTTTCTGACTCTTGGTTCCCTCATCTGAACTCCTAATAATAACTATTGTATAGGGTTGGAGGTTTTTTTTTATATTGAGACAATGTACATAAAAGTGTTTGGAGAATGGTAAAATGTGATCCAAAGTATGAGATACAGAAGGGTTTATATCGTAGAAATTAATCATGGAAGCACAGCCATTTGCCCAATGGCCTTACAAAAGCCATGTAATATCCCATTTGCAAAATGAATATAAAATACTAATTATTTCATAAAACTGTGCTGAAATTAAACAAGTAACCCATAGAAGGTTTCCAGCATGGTTTGTATTATGTACATAATAAAAGCCTGTGATTATCAGCAGGAATAGGAGTAGAACATATCGTAAACCTTGATCCCTCTCAGTCAACCAGGAATAATAGCACCTTCTTGAGAACAGCTAAAGTAGAAGAAAAAAAACAAACAAAAAATCATACCACAAAGGTTGCCAATTATCCTGTAGAATATTAATGCTCATTTTATGCTGATGCTGCTTTAATGTTAATTGGAAATTGAGAACCTTCCCTTATGTGCATAATGAATATTCTTTCTCATGCTCTACTTATTCATCCTTGACAATTACTAAATTAATTACTTCAAATCTGAGCTCATACCAGTTTTTAACCCTTTTCATCTGTATACACTGTGGAATTTAAATTTAGTCCTTCAAATAATTTTTACTATTGATTTAAGTATGTAAATAAAATGTGTATAAAAATATGATTAAAGATCTTCTGAGCATAATTATGTAGCAGAGTTAGGAAGATCTGAAAATGCAGGTTCTATCAAAAGCTTAGTTTGATCAAAAGCTGTTAATGTGATATACTTGATATTGACATTCCTTGGCCTCTGTATGCACACACCTTGCACACTTGAAATAAAATATAACTTTGAGAAATTTTAAATCTACAGTTTACTTGGCTGAAAACTAGTATGAATTGATTAAATGAATATGAAGATATAAAATCAATATGCAGACATATATATTTTGACATTACTTAGTGGTCTTCATCTTGGGTATCAACTGAGCAGAAAGAAATACGTATAAGCATATGTAAATGGCAATTAAAGTAAAATACCAGAACTTTTGGTGATTGTTAGTAAAATTAGCAGGAAATTTTAATAACCTTGTCAAAAAGGAAATGTCAAATAACATCTCCAAAATACTTAATTTCTTACTTTCCAACTATATTCACTGACACTGACTATAAATATTAAATATGAATTTTTACTTGTTTATGCTTAATGATTTTATTTATATTTTGGAATAAATCACTTTCTGCTTTTACACTTTGGCATTGCTATAGACTAAGATAGGTGTATTTTACTTGGCGATTAGTACATTGCTATCTTTGTTTTGCTAACTTTGAGAACATAAGGTAATTACAACAGTCTCACAAAAGGCTAAGCACCACCATAAGTGCTCAACAAAAACATAGAGAAAAGGTTATTTACTTAAAAAAACATATTCCATAAAGTGGCACAGCATTTAGTTTTAAAAAGGAGTAGAATTCTGACACATGCTACAACACAGATGAATCTTGACATTACGTTAAGTGAAATAAGATAGCTACAAAAGCACCAAAAGTGTATGAATTGACTCTCCTTGGTATATACAGTAGTCAAATTCATAGAGACAGAATTTGGAATGGTGGTTACCAGGGTCTAGAAGGAGAGAAATGGGGTTGTTTAGTGAGTACACAAATTCATGTTGGGAAGATGACAATTGTCTACATTTTCTGAGCAAGGAACTAAACTTCCTAACTTGAAACAACTTTTTTAAATTTGGAAAACTAAATAAATGCAAAGACAAATATAAAACTCCAGAAGAAACTTTAGTACTCACACAAATTCTATTTAAATGTGATGAGACTGGAAAACTGAAAAACAGCAACAACAACAACTCCTTCCAAATCATCTATTTATTTCTCCTTATATTTTATTAAAGATTTGTCCATCAATGTAATAGTCTTCAAAGAGTCCAGATTATCTTCTGCAGTTTGTTTGACTGCTGGCAGAAACACAAGGCATTTTCAGAATCACCAGATTCTATTACATTTATGTGTATGGCATGTAAAACAAGGTATGACAATTTTTGGTATTTTCCTTCTCGTTGTCACAATTATATTGATTCAAAAAACAATGAATATGACTGGCCAATATCTAGAGGACTTTGGTAACTGATGTAATAAGACTAGAACAAAAACTTAACTTCCAGCCCTGTGTTTTCCTCATTATAATACTAAATATGTTCTTAATTAGTTCCCACCCCAGATTTACTTGGCAAACATTTATTTAAGTATCTATTATAAGATATCCAGATATACCTGAAGGTACCCAGCCATGTAATATGAACAACAGAGACATCTACTGAAGAAGATACAACATACAAGAAACACTGTACACAGGACAATGATGCCTCAGTTCCCTTCAAACTAGACACCCTGGGACCACATATAGTTCTCCCAAATGCCATCAGCTGCCCCATCATATTTTCCTGAATCTCATCAAAGAGTCTGAAGTCTCTTCCCTTTCAAAGGCGATTTTAGTTTTGGGCAAAACCAGAAGTCACAGGACACCGTATCTAGGGTATAGCGGGGCTGACTGACCCGGGTGATTTACCGGTATGTTTTGCCAAAAGACTCTGCAGGAGACATGATGCATGAATGGTGCATTACCATGATGAAGCTGCCAGTCACCAATTACCCATAGCTGTGGCCTTCTGAATCATCTGAACAGTTTCCACAAAGGAATAAGTTTAACGCAAAATGTGATGCAGGTTTGTTGCTCTACTCACTCAGTCGTTTTAAATGTGACAGCCACACTATACATACCCACTTAACAGTGTCTACCATCCTCACTGACTAGTACAATGAAGTCATCATTGTTCACCCAAGCACATTGTATATTACACTAATGCAGCTTTTTAAAAAAGATTTTATTTATTTTTCTTTAGAGGGGAAGGAGAGGAGAGAGGGAGAGAAATATCAATGTATGGCTGTTTCTCATGCATCCCCTGCTGGGAACTGGCCTGCAACCCAGGCATGTGCCCTGACTGGGAATCGAACCATGGTTGTTTGGTTCGCAGGCCCGCACTCAATCCACTGAGCTACACCAGTCAGGGCTAAATGTAGCTTTTAAATTCTTTATCAATAATGTTGTTTAAAAACTTTCTGAAAATGATAAGTTTCTCTTCAGATGTTTACAATAAATATTTTATTGCCAAGTCTTCATCTGAAATGAAAAGAAGCTATCTGTAATATCACATATTGTACATATTTATATCTTCTACTATGTACATAGGGGTATGGGATGCTACTCCTGATTCTGACTGGAGTGTTACATAATAAATATATACACCATATTATCTTTGTCAATGAAAAATGGAATTTTGAAATACTTTTGACTCTATGTGTTTTAAATAAAGGATTTTGGATCTGTACTAAAACCAATTTTTAAATGTTAATGGTTATCAGAAAAAAACACATTCATGAGGGGTAGAGCCACGCAAATTGTAACTGAATATGCAAGTCATTTATTTTAGCTGAGAAATGAAATTATGTTCTATATTGCATAAACAATACATTATTTCTACATTGTTATGCTGTTTAGGTATTTATTTTGTTTTTTATTCCAGCACTGTTTTTGTTTTGACAATGTGAAGGAACTCAATTTCTTAGTTCATTTCTGTTCTCAAACGACCATCCAACCTAATCCTGATATAATATATATGTATGTATATGTATACATACATATATAGGAATATGCATGTGTATATATACACAGATATACACACACATATATACATCAGTGTGTGTGTGTGTATAACAGAAGTGCAGCACACTTTAAATGAAGGGAAAGGAAAACAGTCTTGTTTTTCCAACTACGATAAAGGCAATAAATAGATGAAAGTAAAAAGTGTTATGACAATATAGCATGGTATTAACAAAGGCTGTAATAGTCCTCATTTCCCAATTGCTTGAATAAGAAAAC
Organism: Carollia perspicillata; assembly: GCA_004027735.1. Lineage (NCBI taxonomy): Eukaryota > Metazoa > Chordata > Mammalia > Chiroptera > Phyllostomidae > Carollia > Carollia perspicillata. The sequence goes on from PVKM010000695.1 coordinate 12,154, forward strand.
AGGAGTAGCTAAAGTTAATAGGGCCATTATCCTAGAACAACAACAGCAACAAAAAAACCCTCAAAGTACTTTCTCATGTTTTACATCTGCCCTAACAATACCATTTTTATTATATACCATGAGGAAATTGAAACAGGTAAGTAGATGGAATAATGCGCGCAGGTTCACAGAGCTATTCTGAGACCTCTTGGGAAAATGTGCCCTTGTAATAGATATCCCTCCTCCCATTTACAGACAGGTCATCAATTCCCTAAAATTGATTAAATTAAAGAACTGTTTTCCCACATGATGGCTACTAAAATATAATCAAGGAAAACCCAGTTGGAGATATTAATTATGAATTTTTCCCACATTAAAGAAGCAGTAAAATGGACAATATACTAGAGGTAATCTCTCTGGCTTTAAGAAAAGCATTTGTTCTCTTACACAAACCTATTGATCTACCAAGACAGCACTGGGGCCAGAAGGAGCAGAGACCTATTGAAATGAATGGGAAACAAGCTGGAGTACAGATACAGACAATAGCAATAAAAGGATTAAAGAGCAAGGAAGCAACCTTTGTCCCTGTCTACTCTCCCCCCCAAAATCTTGCTAGCAGAGGGCATCCAAGGAGAAGAGGCAGTATTAGGTAGAATCATCTTTGCTTTTATCTGACTTTGAAAAATAACTTTAAAAGAAAGAAATGTACTAAATAATCAGCATAAAGCAAAACATTGGTTATATGTACATATAGCCATTTTTCATGTGTTGTATATGTACAGTTTTTTTTAATTTAGGCAATTTTCCTAATTGTCTTCATAAGAAATTAATTGACAGACTTTAACACTTAACATATTTTATGCACTGTGATGTTTTAACCAGGAATAATCATAAAATCCCACTTAAAAAACAGCTAAAACACCAAGAAAATGTATTTTCTTACCTGAAGTTCCCAAATTTAACATGACCCCCATATATAATGTGATCAACAATCCAGTCATATAGTCAAAGACCTAGATCCTTTCTGTCTTCCTATTCTTACATTCTCATCATCTGTTTCTTTCTTTCTAAGGTTTGTTTCCCTAATGGCTGCCCATCTGCCATAGTTTTTGGGGTAACAACCACATAAATACAGCAGGTATCCTAGCGGTCAAGAAGTCATCCATCTCTGTGTTTTTGTACTATGAATGAAAAAAATTTCTGGGAATATCAGGCATATTTAATTTATGATGCCTTGGACAGAACTAGAACACACATCCCTTTCTACCACAGTCACTATAAAGAAACTGGTCAGGGGAAAACAAAAATACTCCAGGATCCGCATTTTATGTTTGTTTCTCCTTTAGTGACCTGAATCACTTTTTTTGCAGCTTTTAATCAGCACCTAACTGTGTGACAGTCACTGTGCTGACCCAGTAAGCATTCTGTAGTCCAACATTTTTCTTTGCAGTTCTGCATTCCAATTTGAATTTCTCTTTATGGAACCCTACTTCTTCCTACATTTTCAACTTTTTGGAATCATTTCTGTAAGGATTTTTTAAACCTATACCCAGAAAGTAAAGCATTAGGTCTAAAAACTACATTCTTTATAAAAAAACATTTTATATGTACACAAAGAATGTATTCCAAAATGAAGCTATAGGAAAGTTCAGCCCTGGCTGGTGTGGCTCAGTGGATTGAGTGTCAGCTTGTGAACCAAAAGGTCACTGGTTCAATTCCCAGTCAGGGCACATGCCTGGTTTGTGGGCCAGGTCCCCAGTAGGGGGGGTTGTGTGAGAGGCAACCACACATTGATATTTCTCCCCCTTTCTTTCTCCATCCTTTCCCCTCTGTCTAAATTTAAATAAATAAAATCTTTAAAAAAAGAAAAATTCAATAAGTTCATATTAAATATTATAGTACTTTCCTTAATTAGTCTTATGCACATTTACTCTTTCTAATATTCTGGAGAAATAAAATGCATTGCATCGTGGACTTAGCTTATATCAATGATTAACAAGAGAAATTGCCTTACATTTTCAATTACTCTTCCTACTTTCTATGCACTTTTAGAGGACCCCTGATTTTACATTTTTTTTTAAAAAGTAAAGTTCTTGGGACCTCACATAACATGGAGCATACTTATTAGGTAGTTTACATGAACTTATTAATAATCTATCATTTATTTCAAAAAAACTAAAAGTCCCCCTATAAAAATAGAGACTCTGCTAAGTGAAGTAAGCCAGGTACTGAAAGACAAATACCATATCATCTCACCTATAAGTGAAACCTAATCAACAAAACAAACGAGCAAGCAAAATATAACCAGAGACACTGAAATTAAGAACGAACTGACAGTAACTAAAGGGGAGAGGGGAGGGAAATAATGAGGGGAACAAGGGAAAAGAGCATCAAAGAACATGTATAAAGGACCCATGGACAATGCCAAAGGTGGGCAGGATTGAGGGAGGGAGGGCAAGGAAACGTGATGGTGGGAAAATGGAGACAACTGTATTCAAACATTAATAAAAAATGATAAAAATAGAGAATCTGGGATTACCACTGAAAAATTCCTGACATCTCAACATATGCCTCTGGGTCTGGAATTTCAATGTCTCTTGTGAAGACGGTAAAGCTACAATTCAATTTCATTGTGTCCTAATTTAATGCACGGTTGATATAGGAAGAGCTACTATTAAATTGTAAAGCAGTGCACCAGGTAAAGGATCTATGAATCTTACAGAGGCCTGTCAAAATTGAGCAGCTAATAATCCTATAGACAGTTTGGAAGGCATAATGCATGTGAGCCCAGCATAAAGAGTTTATCATTATTACCCTTTTTAAAATATCTATCTATTTTGTTGGATTGTACAAGTCAGATAACCCTGTGGCTACATGATCTATGCTCAGGATAAAGAAAAATAAGTAGAATTTGTGAGAATATTTGTTGTTGTTGACAAAGCTAAACTTCCCAACAAGACCAGTTATTTTAGTGTGAAGAACACAGAAGTAGGAATCAAAATATCTGAGTTGTGAGAACAGTCTTTTCCATTTGCTCACTTTGTGACTGTGTTATGCATATTTGCCAAATACTGATTGGTTGCAAAGAATAAAAATCTAAGGAAATAACCATAGGGAGAGAATAGGTTATTAGTGTAAACCAGATACAGCCAAGTCTTCTAAATTATTAGGATTATTCTTTTTCTTAATACCTAAAAACCATAACTCCAGTATCCTTCTCAAGTCCTATGAGAAGCCCAACATGAAGGCCGCCCTTAGAGCATACAGATTCCTTGGCAAAGTTTTTTTTATGTGTGTGGGGGACTTATTATTTATCATCAAGTAATCCAATATCCTATTCCTGGATAATTTTATATCTCTCATTATTAGAAAATGATAGTGAGGCTGTTGTGATTCCGAGACACATGGCTCTTGAAAACCTGTTCATAACAAAACAATAGAGATCTTCTTGCCTCTAAAATATCCTAAGTTTATGTATTCAGCTCATTACGTCACTACTTCTGATACTAGCTTCATCCATCACCATGAATCCTGGCTTCCACTGGTAACTTCAAAAGCTGTTCCTGGGATTCATTAGTGATGACCACAAATACAAGTCTGCTGCAGAGTATACAAAAAATGTGAAAAATAATCTGTTTCTGGTCATGTTAAATTTATAGTTTCAAATGTTATAGCATAAACATAGACCAGTGCATCTTCCAACCATGTTTCTCTTGAACTTGTTTATACTTGCATTTTTTTTTTCAGATTTAAGCTCTTATACTACTATTTAGTTGCTTGGAGAAAACATTAAATTCAAATTAACATGTTATTTAATCTGAAGAATAAAGAGAATAACAATCTTATGGTGTTTAGTGTGGTCATTGCTTCATTAGAAACATCTAATTTAACTCCTATAAGATAATACATTATGACATAGGCATTTTATTCCTGGAGCTTAGAGATGCTTAGCAAAAAAATGATCTCAATAAAAAAGGAATGACTCTAATTTTCTAATAATAATTTATCTGAAATTACTTCAGGGTAAAGTATATGATACTGAATTTCAAAATTTGTCTTGTCCTCCTGTACCAAATATCAGATTCCAATATCTGTGATTAACAGATTCAACATGTTTCATCAAATATACAGCACTGATAGTTGAAAAGGAACATGTTAAATCTGACAATGTTAATGACTGAATTGTTTTCTCCAAAATTTCATATCTTGAAACTCTAACTCCTGTGATTCTTTTTGGAGAAAGGCCCTTAAAGGAAGTCATCAAGTTTAAACAGGGTTATAAGAGTTAGGCTCTTATCTAGTATGACTAGCGTTCATATAAGAAAGAGAAAGGTCATGTGAGGATACAGCAAGAAGGCAGCCAGGGAGAAAGATCTCATCAGAAACCAACCCTGCAGGCACATCGATCTTGGACTTCTAGACTCCAGAACTATGAGAAAATAATATCTGTTGCTTAACCCACCCAGTCTGTGGTATTTTGTTATGGCTGCCTGAGCTAATACAACAGTAAAATGACCTTGGGATACTTCACATACTTTGACATTTTGATTGCTAGAGGTTTTTAAAGACCATTTATAAATAAATTTAAAGCTTCAAATTTTAGTGAAATAATTCAAATTCATTGTTCTTATTAATGACTTTGATGCTCATGGTAATTAAGAGCTATATTTTAGAATAAAAATAGTATGGGCTCAGTTGGTTAGAGTATTGTCCTGATACACCAGGGTTGTGTGTTCCATATCTGGTCAGGGCCCACAGAGGAAGAATCCAGTGAATGCACAAGTGGGAACAACAAATTGACATTTCTCTTTCTCTCTCCCCCCCATCACATCAATATATAAAAAATAGTATGAATAAAAGGAGATGAAAACAATATTTTTATTTTTAGAATATTTTTAATATCTTACAATGTCTAAGTAAAATCATGTTTTCTCTAATTTTATACTATTTGTTACAGTTAGTGGATTTGAAATAGCTTTAGAGATATCTAGTCAACCTGGCCAAAATTTTTCAAATTTTTAAAAATTTATAGATTTGAGAGAGAAAGATGATGGGAGAGTGAAAGACAGAGAGAGAGAGAGAGAGAGAGAGAGACATCGACCTGTTATTCCCATCTATCCATGCATGCACTGGTTGATTCTTGTGTGTGCTCTGACTGGGAATCAAATCTGCAACCTTGGTGTATTGGAAGGGTATGCCAACCAACTGAACTACTGGCCAGGGCAAGCTGGCCAATGTTTTTATGTGAGGACACGAAGGTCCTCACATAAAAGGTTCTGTGGACCTTTTATGAAGGTCCACAGAAATTAAATGATTTATAAATGATTTATAAAAGGTCACCCTTAACTCCTGGCAAATATGGGATTATTGCCTACTATAACCAGTTAGTATTTCTTCCTGCTACTTTCTTAAACACCTTCTTCTATATAGCATATATTTTATATAAGAACTGAGAAAACTTAGCTAATATTTATGCAGAATCAAAAAAGAGAGAAACAAATATGGCTTCTAATATGATTTACAGCTAAATAACTAATTTGCAACTATCAATGTAAGTTACATTTTTATCATGCCATGTGTTGCATGGTAAATGATATTTACCCACTCCTCTCCTCCAATTTAAACATCATTCGAAATACGTAGCCTCTGAGTTCACCAAAGCAGGATAGGAGAGAATTTAGACAATAACAATGGCTCTTAATCACCTTGACCTACATATCACTTGTAATCTATATATATATTTGACATTTGACATTTTGACATTTGACATATATATATATGGCCAGCAGAAGAGGCTTCACAATAAGACCCACTGTGCCAGAACCTTGATCTTGGACTTCCTAGCCTCCACAGCTGTGAGAAATAAATTTCTGCTTTTAGCCAGGCAATCTTTGGTATCCTGTTATGGCAGGCAGGGCTGACTAATACAGGGATTAATGAACACTTGGCTAAATTATCTCTCTCCTTTTTTGTTATTATTGTTGTTGTTATTGATTTAGTTTATAGTCTCCTCCATCTTGGAAATCAGAAACAAAGCAAACCATATTTTTGATTAGAAGTTTCATTCCCTTTGTTAAGGGCAAAGGTATCACAGCTAAGTATACTTTTACATTAGAGAAATTTTACATTGCATGGATTTGATTTTGATTCAGAAGAGCCAATGCAATTTATTGGTTAAGATAATGGATTCTGACAGCCGTTTGTCTGGGTGTGAATTCTAGCTCTACAGTCTTGCAACTGAATGAACTTGTAAAAAATCATCTTCTTTGTTGCATTAGTTCTTTCATACTGTAAAGTGTGGATAAAAATTCACCAAAGTCATAAGATGATCATGCCAGTTAAATTAGTTAATATTTAAAAAGTGTATGGAACAAGGCCCAACATGGAGTGCTGTTTATGTGTTAGTTACTGAATAAATAAATAAATAATGGATACATCTGAAATTTAGAGTTGGGAAAATACTTTATACATTGACTAAAACATACAAAAGCAATTTATATTTTAATATTAGAGTCTTATTAGCCTTATTTTTAATTTCACCTTCCAGAATGTTTATGACACCTTAGAAAATACTGAAGTCCAGCGACGTGCTCTACATGAAAACATGTTTGAGAGCCAAGCAAGTTTGAGGAATTCTGCATATTAAATCAGTGACAGGTCATTCAGAGGAGAAACTCTTTAAATTTGTTTATTGAAGAGACTTTCTAACTCATTTTAAATATGGACCCATTTATCAACACACTTGAATATACTGGAAAACTAACGTACCATGGAAACACAATGGAAAATCCTGTCATACAAAAAACCTAGCATGCATTAGGAAACAATGAAACATGGCTCAGTGAACTGGACTGTCATAAAGTAGTCAGTAAATCTCTGGGATCTGAAGCTATAGTATCACTGTGTTCAGAGTATGTGTCAAAGCAGTAGTAGCAGGTCCTTACTAGTGGCAGGTGTTTAGAGAAATCTCATTTCATAGCTTATTATAACCGAAGCACATTGTCAGAGTCAGATTAGATATAAAGGTTACTTAATATATTGAGTTGGAAGGTTGGGTTACTGTATTTTAAATACTTCCTGGATAAAGTGGGTATTACCCTAGGAATCAGAATAAGCCACAAATTGAAGCTTTAAGGCCTTGCACGCTAGCACTGTTCCTGGCAAACTTCTTTAAAGAGTCAGGTAGTAATTATCATTGGCTCTGTGTCTATTCAGTTTTTCTCAGAGCTGCCCCAAATTGCTGTTGTAGCAGTGAAAGCACCCATAGATAATGAATACATAAACAAATGAGCATGAAGTGTCAAATAAAATTTGATTTATGATCACTGAAGTTTGAATTTCATGTAATTTTCATGTCACAAAGCATTATGCTTCTTTTAATTTTTTTCAAAAATTATAAATATAAAAAGTATTCTTAGCTCTCAGGATGTACAAAAAACAAAGAGTGGGCAAGATTTATCACATAGTTTGCTGACCTCAGTTTTTAGAATATAAATTTGTTTTGACATTACATAATAGATTTTTTTTTAATCAGAAACTAATTTTTAAATGAAAAGGGCTCTATCCTGGTTGGTGCAGCTTAGCTGGTTGAGGTGTCATCTCTTAAACCAAAAGGCTATAGTGTAACAGAATAGTCACACACACACACACACACACACAGGGGCCCGAACTGTGGAGGACGGTATCCTAATACCATCCGGACCACCTGCTGGGATCATCTGTCCGCCGCTAGAGGAAAGACATCTCTCAATGGCAGAGATTAGTGAAAAAGAAAGGAAAGGTTTATTCAAGGCTATACAGACTTAAAGTAGTGACCCAATGTCCCCATTAAACTATCAAAGTCCTTTAGGATAACTACTGACACCCAGAGTGCTTTCTTCTCCCCTGCCCTTATCCGAGCTACCATAAGTCAGGAAAAGCAGCACCCATCCATGTTGCCTGCCTGCTGGCACTGTCAGCTGTGTCGCCATCTAAGCAAAGCCTCTTCTTTCCTCCATCAGAGCTGCAGGGTCTGCACTCTCACTAAGACCGTGTGGTTCTTCCTCCTAATGGTTGCCCCTCCCCCTTTTTATCCTTGTGCCCGTCTTCCTCTCCAGCCCCATTTCCAACTCCTCCCACTGTCGGTCACACCCCCCAGGACTCCCATACTTGGTTGCCATGGTGAGTCTGGGCAGATATGGCCCCATGGTGTGGAGCCCATCATCTCCAAGCTCTCACTCAGGTGCTGTAACCAGGGAAAGTTGCCTCCTAATTATGCTCTGTAAGGGGGAGGGGTGTGCAGCATAGAGGGAGTCCTTAATCCCACTTTGGGGCCCCCCTCTTGGCTGCACCCTGTTACAGTAGGTTTAATTTCTGTTCAGGGCACAAGCCAAGGTTGTGGGTTTGGCCCACAGTTGGGACATGTACAAAAAGTATCCAATCGGCATTTCTCACCTTCTCTTTCTTCGTCCCTTTCCTCTCTCTAAATCAATAAGCATGTCCTGGGTGAGGAAACAAACAAACAAACAGACTCCACTTTGGTGTGAACAATGTAACTGGCTTAAGATCAGGTTACAGACAACTTGGCTTCAAAGGATGAACATCAGATAAAATTTTTTGAAGAAGAGAAAGTTCTAGTCTATGAAAACTGTATTTGCACTCACAGAAGTAATGGCTAAATTAAAAATGAATTTAAGAGGATAGTGAGGTATATGGGATATAATATGAAAAGAACACTCCAGTTCCTGTGTGCATAAAGTTCCCTGGAATTTTCAGAGGACAGTAGTGCCAACTGGGAAAAACTTATCCTTAAAAAGAGTTGTTTATGACCAAAAAGTGCTCTGTAAATATCACTTGGGACCACTAAAACACTAACTTGAAATATGCATGGTTGTTGTGCATCTTAATGGGCTTAATCAAAAAGTTTAATAAATTTAGTTCCTGCAGTAATTTAAAAAGTGATTGATAATGCTAATAGTACGTCAAAAGCATTAAAGATATAGAAGTAGCTAATTCTATGGATATCTTGGGAGGTTGTAAGTAATTATGACAGTGGTTATGTCAGCTCAAAGCCAAACATCTGAATGCAAAGTAAAAAGTTCAGTCAATTATTCCAAAGCAGTCAGGTTCATGGCAAACGGAGTGATTCAGTGGAATATCATACCCACTGTTTATTTGAATTGGTAGTACCTACAAATTGCATTACAATGGAGGCCCTATTAAAGGGATGAAAATGAGTTAGATCTTTTAACTGCTTTTTGTGATATAAGTAAATCAATTTTATCCTAAAAATTTAGTAGGTTGTATATTAATAAATAACAATGTTGAATATAATATATACTAGAAGGAGCAACGCTGAGGAAATAAATTGACACCTATGATCTGTGTGCCCTGCTCTGTGTTCTCCAAACTACAACCTTGAATAAGTGGGTAAACGGTGCGGGTCAAAAACTGAGCCATCCAGTAGTTCTTTCAATGTCACCCTAAATGAGAGGCAGAGGAAGAATAAGTCTTTAAATTTCTGATTTCTAAGTACAGCATATTCTCTCAGTATCTGCATTTATATTATCACTTGCGGATTAACTCATTATGTTACCACCTGGTATTTTACAGACTTTTTCATACCAATGACCAATGAGGGAATTTAGAGAAACTGAGTAACTCAAGCATGGAGAGCTAGTAAATAACAGGTGCTGGACAATCATAGGTATTTGTGACCCTATTTAAAATGTCATTTTATGTAAAATGTATGAAGTATGTGACAGAATAGATGTGCTTAATATATATTTAAATAAAACTCTGAATGAAAAAGTAAAATAATAAATTTATTCTTAACAATTAATATATTTAATAACAGACACCAGAAATGACTGAATATAAAGACATAAAGTATCTATGGCCTATATCTATTTAGAAACAATGAAAACACTAAAAAATATTAAATGTCAGTAGTTTGCCATCAATACATGATTTCCAATAATTATAGCAGCATTTATGTCTTCAAAAGAATATGATCTTGGCAACTGGTACAGTTATTCTATCAGCCAAATATCTGTAAGGACTTTTTTAAAAATTTCAATTCAGAATTAAAATTTAGCGAGGCATCTAGTATAGTGTAGGTATTTAATACATGTTCATTGAAATCAACTAGTAATAAGTTACGCAGGAAAATCTGCCATTTATTAAGGAGTATTGCTACTTATAAGTACACATTTATCACTTTTGGAGAACAAACATTTTAATCTAATTTTTCAATATTACCATATTTAATTCAAAATACTAACCAAATTAGATTAACTAGTGTATTAATCAGAAAAAACTCAGTCTCTAAAATGAATTCCTCCTTTACAAAATAAGTATTTTGCCACCATCAAAAAAATGTGACTCTGGAAGCCCAAGAGACTATGACATCTATGATGATTCCTCTGATATAAAAAAAATACCTTGTCACTTGTAAGAAGATAAAAAACTGTTGGAAAAATATCTGTCATATCACTACATTTTTCTCTTGAACCATGAATAGGTTCATAGACAAAATTAAAAAAGAAGACTACTCTCGTAAAGGACACACCAACTGCATAAACTCTGTACTAAAAACTAGTGTGAAAAATGTTTTGGGGATGTATTTATTGATTTATATTTTAGTTTAGATTGACAGACTGATAAGTGAATGTTATTGGCATTTGTGCAGCTTTTTCAATCACACATACAAGGATTTACTTTTAAAAAGTAAGCATTAGATCAAAATAGAAATGAGAAATATATATTAAGCACCTGTATAATCTGCTGAGATATTAATAGTCTATGTAGTGTAGCTCTCAGTCTTCACCTTAATTGACCTTTCAGAATCATTTGAGACTGTGATTGTTCACTTCTCACAGATGCAAGTTCTTCCATTGGCCCAAAGGACATAACTTCCTCTGTTTCTCCCCTTTTATAGATAACTGATTGCTACTAATTAGTATCCTCTGCAGTTTCCTCCTTCTCCCTGAACCTCTTAAAGCTAAAGTGTCCCCTGATTCAGTTTTTTTGTGTCCTTCTCTTCTCTTTCCTTATTCATTCTCTTAGAGATCTCATTCAATCCCGTATCTTTAAATACCATTAATATGGTAATGCTCCCAATCTTACTTCTCCACAGATTCATTTCCAAATTTTTACTTTTATACATCCAGCTGCTGTAATGGGCATTATAATTTCCATGTGTACAAAGTTGAGCCACTAATATCACCCCAAACATGCTCCTACAAGGGTCTACATCACCTCAATTAATAGGACTGGTATTCTCCCAGTTACCAAGTCTAACCCTGTAGCCATGCTTGATTCCCTTTGTTATCTCACATGTTACAGTTAATTCATTAGTAAATCATTAGATCTATTTTCAAAATAGGATTTAACTATTTTTCATTAAATCAATGCCTACAACCCTTGTCTGAGCTATCATTAGTCCTCATATAACATAAGATTTTAGCTTTTGAAAGGTCTCCAAATTATATTTTCTACCATCACAATCTAATTTTAATACAGCTGCCAAAATGGTCTCTCAGGATGAGGGAATAAACAGTGGCAAAGGATTTTTGTGCTTGAAATGGCCAAACAAAACAACATCTTGAAATATTTCAATTTAACCCTGTTATATATTATCATTATTCCTGAGATTAAGATAAATGACAAGACATTGTGCTATAAGCTTTGGAAAAGCATTTATGAGTCAAAGAAAACCTGACAAGAACAGAAAAAGAGAATCATATTGTGCATAAGACAAAAAGGGACACCTTGGAAGAACCCCATTGACATCCCAAATATTAGCCTGCTGATACAGCCAGTTAATCAGTTATGGTTTTATTGCAATTTTTAAAACATCATTAGAAGAATTTTTTAAAATAAGGCAATTTCTTCCTTTTTTTTTCACCTTCTAACTCTGTGAAAGCAGGATTCTTTATCAAGCAGGACCTCTGATTCTACAGGATTGGGGGTCCTAGAGCTCCCAGGGTGAAAATAGAAGGCTTTATTTCCTGAAAGAGAAGGAAAGCTTACCTTTTTCAATAGCATGAATAGAGCTGGAGAACATTGTGCTAAATGAAATAAGCCGTATCTTTAATGAAATAAGCCAGAGAAAGACAAATAGCATATTGTTTCATTTATATGTGGAATCTAATGAACAAAACAAACATAGTAGAAACAGTCTCAGAGATACAAAGTAGAGACTGACAGTTTTCAGAGCAGATGGGGTTTGGGCGCTGTGTGGAAAAGTGAAGGGATTAAGCACACAAATCAAAAAACTCAGATACAGACAACAGCATGGTGATTATCAAAGGAAAAGGGGGACGGGGAAGGTAAAAGAGGGTGAAAGGATGGATAAACAGTTATGGAAGTAGACTTAACTTTGGGTGGTGAAAACATAAGACAATGTACAGATGACATATTGGAGAACTGCACACCTGAAGCCTATATAATTTTTAAGCGATGTCACCCCAATAAATTCAATAAAAATATTTTTAGACTCATCTGGGTTTGCCAACTTGATGTGAGAGCCCGGAAGTAGTGGAGAAATTCTAATACTTTCCTTTTAGGGGAACTCTGAAGACTTGGATAAAAAATACATGTGGCCCACTAAATACAGAACTTAAATTCTCATCCACATGTGAAGTGGAGAGTCAGGGTAATTCAAATTTGTTTTAAAATAATAAAATAAATGCAACTTTTTGTGCACCACAATATTATCGCAGACTATAAAAACTTCCGTGAATCAGGTCATGCAGAAGAGATTACCATCCGAAGGACTACATAAACTTTGGTCTGAGATGGGACCCATCAAAAATAGAAAAAATAAATAAAGTAAGTAAGAATGTGCTCAAGATGTAAGAATTTGCTTTCTCAATGACTATCTCTGCAACAACAATATCCTTAGCAATGTTTTAGTACCAGTTTTAGAGGAAAAAGATAAAGAAGGAAAACAAGCAAGCATATATATAATTATCATAAAAATGACACCAGCCTTTAATTACAGAATTGTCATTAGAAGAAAACATAACCTTGGAATCTTAGTTGTTGAGATTCCAACCATTTTGTAAAATTGTATTTCAGGGAAAATTTCATTCCAATTTAGAAAGAAATATTCCAATTGATATATAACTCAAGTTAAATGAAGCTAAAGATCCATTTTCAGCATACTTGAAAATATTCCCATTGACATAAAAGTCAAGTTAAATGAAGCTAAATAATCATTTTCAGCATACTTGACAGCATTCATGTCAAAAGGATACCATTTATCTGAATAGTTAAATGGACTTCAAACTACTGCTTTAATTATAAAGAAATTAATTAAAAAGCACACATGCTCAGACTGAACAGCATCCTACAAAGTGCTTGTGCTTGGTGAGCACCATGATGTTTTCGTGTGTTTTATACAAGTTTCTGCAGCCATACCATCATGTAAAGCTCTATTACTGGTGATCAATCTTTTTTTTCCTTAAGGAAGTTTCAGTTGTTTGTCATGTCATGAATCCAAAGGAAAATAATAAATCTAATCTTATATCCCATTGCTTTCTAATTAGCCTCAAACTGGTGTACATGTAACAAATGGTGCCAAAGAGTAAGACTTTTAATTTATTTATTATTAATAAAATTAATTTGGTAACATCAGCAAGATAACAGATGGAAAGCCCTGGCCTTAATTCTTTCACAAAGATACCAACTTAACAATTACAGATGGTCTAAAAGAAGCTCTTAGAAGAACTCCAGAGATCAGTTAAGAAGTTGCAATACTCTAGGCAAGTTGAAAGCTAAGAAGAGGTGTGTTGAGACAGCTAAGGAAAGCCCTTTCATCACAACTGCGATAGGCCTTCCTGCAAGACAGCACAGAGTCATGCAGTTGCAAAAAAAACCCCTCAAATCACAGTTCCTCCCTTGGAAGGAAACAATGAGGACAGTGAAATGTACATCCAATATTACAGCTTTTGGAGGGAGTACCCCTGGGACTGGTTTCTATGTCTCCAGCTTTGGAGTGCTGGTGCGGAACTGGCATGCTTTTGATGTATGGGGACCCCGGAGAGTAACAGAGAGCTCAGCTTGTTCAGTGCCTCAGCACATGCAGTAAGGTGGACAGGTACTAGAAGTCACAAAAGATTACAAACTCTTTAAAAAGATACTGGTCAACTTCTCTAATTAGGAAATTACACACACAAATCCAGAGAAGACACAGACAAAGAGACAAAGAAAGAGTTTGAGAGTACATGAGAATATTTAGCTGGGCTGATTGGTGAAGCTCTTTTCCTGTAAAAAGCCAGCTTGTAAAGACTGAGAGGGGTGTCTGTTTTTCAAATACACATTTGAAGCACAAAGCAAAGCTCATGAAGAAACTGAGAAATATAGTGCAATAAAAAAAAACAAAATAAATCTCCATAAACTACCCCTAAATATACGAAGATCTATATATTGCCTTACAGATAATTTGAAATGTTTTTTAATATTTTTATTTTTTGTGAGTTTATTTTTAATTGTTTTCTTGATTATGCTATTATAGTTGTGCCAATTTTTCCCCCTTTACCCCCTTTACCCAGCACCCACTCCCCCAGGCAATCCCCACACTATTGTTCATGTCCATGGGTTATGCATATAAGTTCTTTGGCTACTCCATTTCCTACACTGTACTGCACATCCCCAAGGCTATTCTGTAACTACCTATTTGTATTTCTTAATTCCCTCCCCTCTTCACCCATTCCCCTACATCCCCTTCCCATATGGCAACCACCAAAATACGTTCTGTAACTATGATTGTTTCTGTTCTTGCTTGCTTAGTTTGTTTTTAGATTCAATTGTTGATAGATATGTATTTATTGCCATTTTATTGTTCATAGTCTTGATCTTCCTTTTCTTAAATAAGTCCATTTAAAATTTCATATAATAATGGTTTGGTGATGATGAATTCCTTTAGTGTTTTTCTTGTCTGGGAAGATCTTTATCTGTCCTTCGATTCTAAATGATAGCTGGGTAGATCAATCTTGGTTATAGGTCCCTGCTTTTTTATGACTTTGATCATTTCTTGTCAATCCCTTCTAGCCTACAAAGTTTCTGTTGAGAAATCAGCTGACAGCCTTATGAGCACTCCCCTCTAGATAACTAGCTGCTTTTCTCTTGCTGCTTTTAAGATTCTCTCCTTTTCTTTAACTTTTGACATTGTAAGTATGATGTGTCTTGGATTAGGCCTCCTTGTTTCCATCTTGTTTGGGACTCTGTGCTTTTGGGACTTGCATGTCTGTTTTCTTCACCAAATTAGGGAGATTTTCTGTCATTACTTTTTCAAATAAATTTCCAATTTCTTGCTCTTTTTCTTCTCCTTTTGATACCCCTATGAAGCAAATGTTAAAACACTGAAAGTTGCCCAAAGGCTGCTTATACTGTGCTCACTTTTTTGGATTATTTTTCTTCTTGTTCTTCTGATTGGTTGTTTTTTGCTTCCTTCTGTTCCAAATTATTCATTTGATTCTCAGCTTCATTCACTGTACTATTGTTTTTTATTTCAATTGGTCTATCCTTTGTTACTGGCTAGATCTTTTTTATGCTGTTAAGGTCTGCACTAAGTTCCTTGAGCATCCTTATAACCAGTGTTTCTAATTCTGCATCTGATAGATTGCTTATCTCCATTTATCTAGAGTTTTTTTCTGGAGTGTTGATCTGTTCTTTCATTTGGGTCAAGTTTCTTTGTCTCCTCACTTTGGCAGCCTCCCTGTGTTTGTTTCTGTGTATGAGGTAGAATGGCAATGACTCCCTGTCTTGGTAGTGTGGCCTAATGTAGTAGGTGTCCTGTAGGATTCAGTGGTATAACCTCCCCTATGATTCAATCTGGGTACTCGAGGTGTGCCCACCATGTGTGCTGAGTACACCCTTCTCTTGTAGCTTAGCTTTGATTGTTCTTGGCAGGTCAATGGAAGGGATTCACCTAGGCCAGTCACTTGTAAGAACTGGCTGGGACCACTGACCACCAACTTTCACCCTCCATGGAAGATCAGCTATACAGCATCAGGTTGGTGGTGCTCTGACATGGCCTGTAGCTGTCCACTGGGTGAGCAGGCTCTGGGGTTTTCCATGTCTTACAGACCAAGATCAGGCCCCACATGTGTTCTGCCGAGGGTCAACCTGCATGGGCTATAAAGCAGTCTGATATGTCTGCTACTAGTTCTGGGCTTGGGGATCTGAGGGGAAGCCAAGATGTGAGTCTAGGCTGACTGCTGCTGGTGCTGGTACTGGGGTCATGTAGCAAGAGGTACAGGAGATGGGGGTTCACTGAGGTCAGCTGTTGCTCATTTGATAGGATTAGGAAATTATAAAACATTAGCCAATAGCAGCCATTCATATGGAAAAGTCATGGTTCACAGTTTGGGTGGGGCCCTAAGTTGGCTGGGATGGAGTCTCAGGGGAAATACAGGGTGGGAAAAACAATGTTAGCCAAGCTGGTGGAGTTCCAGATATGGCATCTGCCTGCTGGTTCTGTGTCTGGGTGGGGGGAGGGCTCAGAAAAGGGACAACGACCTCTATCTGTCTTTCTGTTTGGGAGAAAGCTGTCCCCTAGCTCTCAGACATTTCAATTCCTCCCTGTATGCCACTGGTGCCTTTGAGACTGTTGCCAGTGATGGAGCCAGAGAGGGTGAGTCTGAGTAAGCCTATGTGTGGATTCTTTAAGGGGAACTACATGGAATCCCAGAAGATTCTTCTGCTGACTGAATCCCTACTGGCTTTCACAGTCAGAAGTTATGGGAACTTATCTTCTTGACACTGGAACCCTGGGCTGGGGAGACCAATGTGGGGCTGGGATCTGTGCTCCCAACATATCCCTCTTGAAATTTTATCCACCACATGTTAATGTGGGACCTGCCATTCAGCATTTCCATCCCAACCACCAGTCTGGATGGATGTGATTTTTTTAATTCCATAGTCATCAGACTTCCATTCTACTTAATAGCTGACAGTTCTGAATGATGGTTGTTCTATATTTTAGTTGTAATTTTGATGTGGTTGTACAAGGAGGCATGCTGTGTTTACCTATGCTGTCATCTTTACTGGAAATCCCAAAATGTTTTTTTAAACCTTACCCAATGATATGTTCATCGATTGGAGAGAGAGAGAGAAAGAAAGAGAGAGAAACATTGATGTGAGAGAGAAATATCGACTGGTTGTCTCCTTTACGTGCTCTGACTGTGGATCAAACTCACAACCTAAGTATGTGCCCTGACTAGGAATGGAACCTGCAGTTTTTTGGTGTATGGAATGATGTCCCAACCAACAGAGCTATTTGGCCAGGGTTCAAAATAGTTTTAAAGAAGTTCAGTGTACTAAAGAGAATGCAGATAGAAAACTAAATAAAGTTAGGAAAATACTGCATGAACAAAATGAGAATAACACAAAAGGGTAGAAACTTTAAAGAAGAAATAAATTCTAGAGCTGATGCACACAATAAATGAATTGAAATTTTCACTAGAGGGATTCATTAGCAGACCTGATAAATCAAAAGTAAGAATCAACAAATTCAAAGACATTTATTTGAAAATATTCAGTTAGAGGAATTCTTTTAAAAAATGAAGAAAAGTGAAGAAGGCCTGAGGGTATAGAATCATGAGACTAATCATCACATTATGGGAATCCTAGAAGGAGAAAAAAGAGAAAAGGTCAAGGAGTTTGTCTGAAGAAATATGGCTTCCAAATTCCCAAATATGAGGAAGAAAATGGACTTCCAAATTCAAAAAATTCGAAGGATTACTATTAAGGTAACCCATATACACCCACGCTGAGACACATCATAACCAAACTGTCAAAAATCTAAGACAAAGAGAGTATCTTGAAACCACGCAGAAAGACAGCATCTTGTCCCATACATGTAAGCTCCCAGATATTATAATTATCAGTGGATTTCTTGGCAGTAATATTTCAGGCCAAAATGGAGTTAAAGAATAGATTCAAAATGCTAAAACAGAAAAAACATAGCCAGAAAAGGACACATTATCTGGCAAAGCTATTCTCCAAAGTGAAGAGAAAAATAACTGCCTTCCCAGAAAAACAAAACTGGAAACCACTGTCACCACTAGACCTGCTTCACAGAGAATGATTACAAACATTCTCCAACTGAAGTTCAAAGACAGTAGACAGAAAAATGAAGCGTATGAACATGTAAAGGTAAAGCAGACAAATACAGAATCCTGTAATAATGTAATGATGATACATAAATAAATTACAGTAGAGACTTTTAAAAACAAAAGCATTAAAATACAACTGTAAAAGTATATTAATGGATACAAAACATAAAAAGTTACAATTTGTAATTATGACATAAATTTGGGGAGGGGGAGATGTAATGGAGTATGGTTTTATATGAAATTTAAGATAAGTTATTATCAATTTATAGTAGTTATAGAGTCGTATCAGCAAAGTGATAAAGTAGAAGACCCCCTGCCTCCATCCCCCAAGGAGAACAATAATTGCACATCTATCTACTGATGAGATTAGCTTAGGAAGAGCTCACAAATCCATTTAAGAAACTCCAGTAACATAGTGTGGCAAAAAAAACAAACAAACAAACTGAGAATAAGTGTATAAAATAAACAAAAAGGACAATTTTTTTTCTTACATCATCACATCCCCAGACCAGCAACTCAGTGACAAGAGGAAATTCCGCAGCCCGAGAGAGTTCCTCTTACTGGGAATTGGTGAGTCAGGTAAGTGATCAGCTTCTCCAGTCTTTCAGGGCGCTGCCTGAAAATCCCACCTCCGTTTCACACCACACAGAGGCAGGTATAGCTGAGTTGCCTGTATGTAGCTAGGATAAGAAAAAAAGGCAAGGGCCCCCAGTATTAGTCACACAACAGAAATGAATGCAGTTCCCAGTGGCCTGATCTGCAGAGGATTATGGCAGCCTTCACCACTAAAGACCTCAATAGCCCTACAGACATCACAGAGCATCTCTGGCTTCTGTCACAGATGACTTTATCACAAACCTCAGCAGACTGTTCCACAGAGGATGGCTTTCATGACTGAGGAAACCAGTTGCCAGCACAGCCACTGGAGACCACCTTAGTAGCTTGTGCTACTAAGAACTATACAGACTTTCTATTACACAGACTCCAGCTGCCCAAATTCTTCCTTGTCCCCTTCCCACTGGAGCAACACTAGCCAGTGCCCCTAGACACCCTGGGCACCTGGATCCAGTGTGATACCATGCCTGAATTCAGGCTTGGCCTCTGTGGTAGTGAGTGTAAGTTACAACACCCCAGACCCACATAACTGACTCTCGCTACCATGTGCATGCTCACTGCTATCCCCAGTGTTGGTACAAGAGCATACTAACAGCTCAGACCCCTGCAGATGCTCAGAAACCTGGAGAAAGCCTCAAGTTCTGTCACTGGCCTTCACTAAAGGCCAGTGTGGTTATATACAACCACAGCTAGACCCAGCCATGCACATGTACTCCTCCATCCCTGACTCCTATCATCAGCACTATTACCACGTGAGTGCATGTGATTAGCCCCTATGCTACATGAGTATATTTCAACTGTCTGGGCCCCAGCAATTGATCATGTGCCACAGTGGACCTGGCCCTGACCACTATGCCTGTACCTACAGAATTGCCCATGACATCGTCATGCGAAAAGCACTGGCCCTAGATACCACTGCTACCTGCCCTGGTTTCTTGCCACTGCAATTTAGGGTACTTCTGAGGACCACAAAAGCCCTAGCAGCCACTGTGGACCCCCATCAGCTCTTGTCACCAAGGACCACACAGCTGTTAATGTGACGGAACCCAGCAGCCTCAGCTAAGACATTGTGCCCACTACAAACCTGCAGCCATCACACAAGTCCTCCAACAGGTATGCCTGGGGCACAGATGCTCCAATGCATCCCATCCGCAGGCAAGATCTACTTCCTCAAAGGCACAGATACTTATGCAAAGCTACAGGGATTCTGATAAATCAGAGAAACATGACACCACCAAGGGAATGCAATGAACTTCCAGTATCTGACCCCAAAGAATGGAGATTCACAAGTTTTATGAAAAAATCAAACAAACAAAAAGAAAATAAGTGTTCTCATGTTGATCAAAGAGATACAGGGAAACAAAGATAAATAATTGAACAGAATCAGGACAACTTTTCAAGAACCAAATGAGAAGTTCAAGAAAGAGAAACATAAAAAAGAAGCAAAGAGAAATTTTGGAACTGAAAAAGTACAATGACAACTAAATAGTCAATGGATTTTCATGCTTTGAATTTTGTCTGTCTCTTCTTCTACCTTCACATCTCTCTAAATTATTCTTCCACTTTTGACCTCACATGTTTGTAATGGGCCGACCCAAATAATACAGGATGCTCTCCTCTTAATCACGTCTGCGACATCCCTTCCCACGTAAAGTAACATATTCACAAATTCTGGGACGAGCACTTGGGTATTCTTGGGGTCATTACCTATCGCAGCATGTTAGGAAATTTGAACTTTATCTTAAAAGCAAAGGGAAGTTACTAAAGGTTTTCAGTAGGAAAATTGTATGATCAACTCTGCATTAAAAAAAATCCTTCTGGATGATTTGTGGAAACTGGATTAGAAAGATCCTATTGTCCCCTAGGAGAGATGTAATGTTAGTGCAGACCAGAGAAAAGCCTGCACTGGATGAGATGAAGGGTGGGTGGACTTGAGAATCACTTTGGAGACTGTAAACATCAGCATTAGAGGCTGATGACACACAGGAGGGAAGCATGGGGAACACAGGAAATGACAAGCAACACTCACTTCTCCAGTTAGGGTAATGCATAAATGGAGGTGCTGTTTACCAAGATTACAAATGGGGGAGAGGCAGCTTTGAGAAAAGAGGAAAATAAAGAATTTGTGTGGGATGCATTGAGTTCTATGAGCCACAAAGACATTTATGTGCAGATGTCAAATTGGGAGTTAGATCCCAGAGTTTAAAATTCAGAAAAGCTGTCTGGACTGCAGACTTACCTCTGGGTGTCATTAGCATAAAAAACAATGAAATGGAGCTGAAACACTCAGACTCAAACAATCAGAAAAAAAGAATTTTTTCTCCCTGAGTGTACCGAAAGATTGGTGATTTGAAATTATCCAGTAGGAAGAGGGAAGATATTCCTTAGAATAGAAGGAATAAAGATATTCTGTGACAAACAAAAGCTCAGAGTTCAGAAACCTTAGACCTGCCTTGTAAGAAATGTTAGAAGGAGTTCTAAACCTGAAAATTAAGAACACTGACTAGTAAAATTAAATTATATGAAACTATAAATTCACTTATGAAGTCAAATATACAGCCAAATTTACAATACTTTTAATATTATAAAGATGGTGTATAGATCACTTATAACCGTAGTATGAAAGTTAAAAAACAAAACAAGTAAATATGGTTATAGAAACAATAATTTTCTTACAGATATACAATATAAAAAGATAGAAATGTGGCATCAGAACATTGGGGTGGGGGTATTAGAAATGAGCTTTTCTATGTGAACAAAGTTATGTGCTTATCTGCTTAAAATATTGTTATAATGATAAGATGTTTTATGTAGGCCTCAAGGTACCCACAAAGCAGAAACCCATAATAAATACACAAAATAATATAGAAAAAGAAATAAAAGCATAGCACTATGAAAAGTGCACCATCTAAAGAAAGACAGCAAAAGCAAAAGAAGCAATGAATCTACAAAAGATTCAGGAAAGAAATTTAAAAATAGCAATAGTAAGTCCTTGTCTACCAATAATTATTTTAAATGTGAATATACTAAATTCTCCAATCAAAAGGCATAGAATGGCTAAATAGATTGAACAAAACAAAACCCAACTATGTGCTGCCTACAAGGATTTCACTGCAACTTTAAACTCACACATAGGCTGAAAGTAAAATGAGGAAAAAAGATACTCCACGTTAATGAAAACCAAAAGAGAGCAGAAGTATAGCATACCTAGACAAAATAGCCAGACATTAAGTCAAAAACGTAATAAGAAAAAAAGGAAGTTGTTATATAATGATAAAGGGGTCAATTCATCAAGAGGAAATATTAATAGTGGAAAAATATGCACCCAACATTGGAGTACCTAAATATATCAGGCAAGTATTAACAGATATAAAGGGAGAAATATACAGCATAGAATAACAATAGGAGACTTCCATATCTCACTTTCTGGAAGGAATAGTCATCTAAACAGAAATCAGTAAGCAAACATTGCATCTGAGTTAACTTCAGACCAAATGGACCTAACAAACACACATAAGACATCACGCCCCAGAGCAACAGCACACGCATTCTCCTCCAGTGCACAGAAAACATTTTCTTGGATAGATACTATGTTAGACCACAAAACCAGTCTTAGCAAATTTAAGGAGATTAAAGTCATGTGAAGCATCTTTGCTGACCATGTTTATGAAACTATATATCAATAATAGAAGGAAACCTGGGAAGTTTACAAATATGTGGAAATTGAATGATACCTTTCCTGAATAACCAATGACTCAAAGAAGAAATCAAAAGGGAAATAAAAATATCTTAAACAAAAATAAAAATACAGCATACCAAAATTTACTGTATTCAAACTTACACAAGAGCAGTTCAAAAGGAAAGTACAGCAATAAATGCCTACATCAAGAGAAAGATTGCAAATACACAATGTAACTTTATACCTTGAGGAACTAAATAAAAAAACAAATGAAGCTCAAGTTTAGTAGAAGGAAGGAAACAAATATCAGAGTGAAAATAAATGAAATAGAGGCTAGGAAGAAAATAGTAAAGGTCAACCAACAAATTAAGAGTCGTTTTTTTGTACAAAGAAAAAAAAATAGACAAACCTTTAGCTACTCTTACCAAGGGAAAAAAAAAAGAAGACTCAAATAAACAATATCATAAATAAATGAGGATACTGATACCACAAAAAGTATAAAGGATTATAAAATTCTCATGAACAATTATATGCCAGTGAATTGAATAACCTAGAAGAAATTGCTATTAGAATCATGCCATCTACCAGTACTGACATGTGAATGAATAGAAATTTTGAACAGAAAAGAAACAAATAAAAGATTGTGTCATTAATTAAAATCTCCTAATAAGGTTCAGGACTTAGGTGGCTTTATCGGTGAATTCACTTGAACACTTAAAAAGGATTAATACTAATCCTTTTCAAACTCTTCCAATATATTAAATAGGAGGGAAGAATTTCAAACTATTGTACATAGCACATAGACCCCTGATACTGAAACCAGGTAAAGACAAACAAGAAGAGAAAACCACAGGCTAATATCCCCCATGAATACTGATTCTAGCAAATTGAATTCAACAACACATTAAAACGATTATACACCATGATTGAGTGGAATTTATCTCTGGATCACAAAGATGATTTAATGTACAAAAATCAATCAACATGATACACCAGAGTTAACTGAATAAGAGACAAAGAAACACTTTTTGCACCTCATTTGATGCAAAAAAAAGAAAAACATTTGACAAAATTCAACATCCTTTCATGATGAAAACACTCTGCAAACTGGAATAAAAGGAAATTACCTCAACATCATACAAATCATGGATTAAAAGCCAATCACTAACATGATACTTATTTGGAAAAGTATTCTTTCTAAGATTAGGAAGAAGGCAAGACTGAATTCTCTCACACTTCTATTCAGTGTAGTAGTGGAATTACTATCCAGAGCAATTAGTCAAGAAAAATATAAAAGAGAAGAAGTAAAATTATCTCTGCTGTTTACAATATCTTATGTATAGAAAAACTGAAGATTCCACACAAAATGTATTAAACGTACTAAAAATATTCAGCAAAGTGGCTCTATACAATTAACACACAAAATAAGTTATACTTTTCTGTGCTAACAATGGACAATCTGAAAAAGCTGTTAAGATAACATTCTCATTTACAATAGTATTAAAAAGAATAACATACTTAGGAATAAACTTAATGAAGATTCATGTTAAGAATTTGGCTAAACCACACCATAATATTGCTGACTTGACATTCATTTTGTGTGACTAAGGGGACTGTACAGGCTTTGAACTGACACTATCCCTTCCCTCAAGTCTATATCCTAAATAACAGCATATAAAGTCATGAGTAAATATAGGTGCTCGATACGATTTTCTCAACAACCTTGTAATAAACAGTCTCTTTGGCCTCCCAGCTTCTCCCCTTGCACACCCGTTAGGTAAAACCCCTGTGGAGCTTACTAAAACTGACTATTTTGGGTTTGAATTTACCAATCCAGCCTTAGCCCAAAATCCCACCAAAGCATTCCACCCAAGCACCGCAGTAAAAGCAAATATCTCAGGTCCTGCTGTTCGCTCTCTGTGTGCACTTTGCCTTGACCTCCCCATGTGGCTCCTTGAAGCATGTATGTACCTCCTTCAGGATCTGTGAGTAACAAACTTCTCCATTTCACTTTTCCTTGTGAAATTTTTCTTGAGCCATGGTTCACCAACAAACACTCTGAGGTTCTACTTGACAAATGCTAATTTAACAACAACAAAAAAAAATCACAAGGCAAAAAGCATGTACACTGAAAACTACAAAATTTGTTCTGAAAGAAATTAAAGGAGACAACATTAAATAGAAAGCATCTACTGTTTGTGAGTTGGAAAACTTAATGTTGTTGAAATATTCATATTATCCAGAGTAATATATACATGTATCAGTTGTATATACACATAAATTTTTTTAGTTTTTATTTTTTAAAAAACCTTATTTATTATTAGAGAGAGGGAGAAAGAGAAGGAGAGAACCATCAATGTGTGGTCGCCTCTCATGTGCTCCCTACTGAGGACATGGCCTGCAATTCAGGCATGTGCCTGCCTGGGAATCAAACCAGCAACACTTTGGTCTGCAGGCCAGCACTCAATCCACTGAACCACACCAGCCAGGACAATAAAATCGTTTAAAAAAAAGCTAATACCCAGAATATATTATACAACTAAATAACAAAAATAGTGTCATTTAAAAATGGGCAAAGAACTAGAAATGGACATTTCTCCATCTAAGATATATAAGTGGTCAAAAAGCTATGAAAGATATTCAACATGACTAAATATCTGGCAAATGCAAATCAAACCACAATGAGATGCCACTGTATATTCATTATCATTGCTACTATTACAAAAATAGAAAATACAAGTGGTGTCAACATCATGGAAAAATTGGAACTCTTGTGTCCTATGGTAGGCATGAAAAATGGTAAAGCCACCAAGGATATCAATATGGAAGTTCTTCAAAAAATTAAAATTAAGACTACTATAACCCACCAATCCTACTTCTGGGTATATATTTAAAGGAACAGCAATCATCATCTTAAAGAAAAGATTTTATTCCCATGTTCCTTGCAACATTATTCACAATAGCTAAGACATGAAAGCAACCTAAATGTCCTTTTACAGACAAATGGGTAAAATATAAATGTGGTATAAACATACACTGGAAAATTATTCAGCCTTTAAAAAAAGAAATCATTCAATATTACATAACATAGATGAAACTTGTCTAAATAAGGTGTGACTGGACAAAGTCCAGCCATTGTTAATTTAACGAGAATGGTTTGCATGACATCAGTGTAACCTGGCAGCCAAAGAGATTGGACTGGAATGCACATATGTGAACAATGATGACTTCACTGTACTAGTCAGTGGGGGCAGTAGACAATTTTAGTGAGCATGTACACTGTGTGGCCATCACATTCAAAATGACTGAGCAAGCAGAGCAACAAATCTGCATGAAAATTTTTCATTAAGCTTGAACATTCTTGTGTGGAAAGTATACAGATGATTCCGAATTCCGCATCTATGGGCAACTGGTGGTTGGCATCTTCATCACAACAATGAGCCCGCTCATGTATCACATCTCAGTCAGAATTTTTGGCAAAATATCTAATCATTCAGGTGACTCAGCCCCTCTACAGCCCAGATTTGGTGCCCTGCAACTTTGAGTTTTTCCCAAAACTAAAATCACATTTGAATTGGAAGATGAGATTCAGGAAAATACAATGGGGCAGTTGGTGGTGATTTCAACAAAGGATTTCGCAGAGTGTTTTGAATAGTAGAAGAGATGCTGGGAGAGCTATGTGATGTCCCAAGGTGCCTACTTTGAAGGGGACAGAGGCATGTACAATGTTTCTTGTATCTTGTATCTTCTTAAATAAATGTCTCTATTTTTTATATTATATGGCTGAATATGTTCTGGAAAGACCTTCATACAATGTTAAGTGACATAAGCTAATCACGAAAAGATAAATGCTGCACAATTTTACTTATGTGAGATATCTAAAGTAGTCCAATTCTTGTGAATAGAAAGTAGTATGGTTGCCATGAACATGGAGGAGAGATTAAAGGAAGTTGATGTTCAATGGGTCTAGAGTCTCAGTTTTAAAAAATGAAAAAGCTCTAGGAATCTATTTCACAACATACCATTCTGTATGTTTAAGAATGGTTAAGATAATAAACTTAAGGTTATGTGCTTTTTACCACAAGAAAATAAAGAATGAGAAAACACTCTAGGCAATCATTTGGAAAATTTTCCAACATTTATACTTTAGGTAAATGTGGAAAAATAGAACATGCTATTATTCAAGTTAAAAATTAGAGAAAGTTCATACATTGCTTTTGTATGTATACACATTAAGAAAATATCTGAAAGGATTAAAAAAGATAAATATTTTCTCCTAGATAGTAAATAAAATCATTACCTATTATATTGGAGCTAAAAGTTTTAGGGAAACAAATATTTTGGTACAAGTTATAAAGCTTATGCATGGAAATAAAACAAGATTTCTTTCTTTGTAAAAGAAAAGGAGAAAAGAAAAGTTGGGATCTAGAGATCACAGAAAATGAAACAGTATCAATTATATGAGTATCAATAACAAAGAAGCAGCAAAAATACACTCTTGAGGTGAGTTATTTTTATCTCTTTTAAGCTGAGTTCTTTATTCAGTTCACCTTTTAGTCACATTGCCTTAAATCATCCATGTGAAGTTGGCAGTCACGACACTTTGAAAAAAATATATGAAGGGGCCCATCAAGCTTACTTGGTATTCTTTCCTACAATTTTTATTCACTGTGACTGTATCTCTCAAATATTGCTTTAGATACAGCACTAAAAACATCACCAAAAAAACCCCACCTAGCTTGGTTAAAATATCTGGTTTTTGTTCCAGACAAAAATGGAAAGATACGGTGGTCATAAATCTTTGAGTACAGTTTAGTGAATACATTTTTCAAGTCACTGCAGTGAGACAGACCAAATTGAAATGAGACTATATGCATGTCTGTTTTATTCTAGTTTATGTGAAAAGGGCTTGCCCTGGACTGGGTCCAAATTGACAAAAGAGCTTTAGAAGAGTGATAAATTTTAATACATCTTCTTCCTGAAAATGATTAATGGCCATAGCTCAACCTCTTTAAGAAGTTTGAGATTTAAAGTGTCTCACCACTCCAAGTAGATTTATCAGAGACAGTTAACTGATGTTTCCACAAGGAACATTATCAATACTAAAAAGATTCCTTATCAGAAGTAGACCAGAGACATAACTAGCAGAATAAAGATTTTTCACATTATCTAGTGCTTATGGAAAACACTAGTTTATGTGAAATATAATTTTATTAGATTAACATAATGACCAAGGTAATAAAAATTAATTTAATTTAATTGGCTAGGTTATTAAATTGGGTGATTCAGATTTATTTTATCTAGTTAGATTATTACGGAAGTATTTATTTTCTGAAAGTCACCACTGTAGTTATAAGAAAGTTTTACATTAACCGAACCTTTTCCAAAGTAATGGTACCGTATCTGCAGACCAAAA
The DNA here is from genome assembly GCA_004027735.1 of Carollia perspicillata. Classification (NCBI taxonomy): domain Eukaryota; kingdom Metazoa; phylum Chordata; class Mammalia; order Chiroptera; family Phyllostomidae; genus Carollia; species Carollia perspicillata. The sequence goes on from PVKM010000695.1 coordinate 39,947, forward strand.
TGTCCAAGGAGAAATAAAGGTATATAAATTAAATGTCACTTCCATAGAATAATTGATGCCATCATATTTCATGTTACATGCTTTCCCTCAAGCTATCTTTGTAGTAGTGAGCAGCTACTCATTTTTGTAAAAATAATGTATGACTACCAACAAGATTGATGTGTACTCAACTTGAAATGTTAGTAAACATAGAATACCTTAACATGATGGCATTATTTATCCCACACTTTTACATGCCCATGGAAATTTACACCAGGTTCCTGTGAGTGGGAGAACTTTCCTACACACCAGTCATAATAGTGATCAATCAATATTTTTATCTTGGAAACAGCTGCTATGTACTTTACATTTTACTGATTATAACTATGTTGGATATTTCCCACTTGGAAGTGTGCTTAGGATGATAACTTTTGGCTAAAAATGTTATAATAATGCAATGGCAAAAATAATTTGTTTTGGAAAAAAGTGCCTTGATTCTAACAAAAATCTATTATTCTGAATTTAATTAAAAATTGTCAAGTATTTTCTCAGACCATATAATACCTAATATCCCCAGTACTTATGGCCATGTTAAGGTTAATTTCATTGTAAAACTATTGAGAGTCAGATTAAAATTCTTATCAGTATATTAACAAATAAATTGAAAATATCTCTCCCTTAGGTTTACTGGACATTGTTCTCATTATTCTTATCTAATGTTTCTGGTTTCACTTTTTTCTATTGGTGCCCTAAAGACTCAACTTTCTTTTTTATTCTGTTGACTTGCTCCATCAAAAGATTCGCTATTCCATAACTTTCATTATCTTCTCCCTACTGAGGAATTTGAAGGTAATATTTAATGTGAAAATTCGTGATTTTTACCAGTTCAGGCAAAAACTAGGCAAAAGTTCAGGGAGTTATTTTAGAATAGTAGATATTATTAAATGTAAAAGATTAAAAAATCATCTAACATAAGTGTCTATGTGTTGAATCAATAATTTAGTTGAAGAATAGTATGCAAATAGATGTCAAATTAAATTAGGTTTGCCTTTGTAGAATTATTTCTAATTCAATGCAATATTGTGAAGTCACTACATTGATATTAACATGTTCAATACAGCAATAATACCTGCTATTGTAAAGAGGTATTTTAGGAAAGAAGTAAAATTTGGCTATTATCGAAATCTTAGTATAGCTGTCTGAAGATGCAGTACGTCAAAAACTGCTATTGTCATCACGATAGACCTAATAATACAAAATTTAATTTTAAATTTTCTCTGCATGTTTGTGACTATAAGGCTCTTTTAGAAGAGAACAAACAGAGTAAAGTGAATTGAGGATGAAAATAACCTCAGGCTATAGTCCTCAGCACATAATCAAAATTTCTGACTTTGTTCAAATGTTTGCCCATCTCTATTTGTAACTAAAAGTAATGTATTAGTCACAACATGTACCCCACGCATAGCAAGTAAAACAAAGTTCAGTTCTTGCTCATTCTTATGCCAAGAGAATCGTGAATTTGTAGCATTTAATCTCTTACGTAGAAAGGAAGATATTATTACATTTATTTAGATGAAGCATAAGAATATAATATAGATTTTTGTAACTAGACCAGTGATATCAGAAGTGTTATAAACTACAGAATGTTTGGTATATAAAAAGAAGGAAGAAGAATCTAGAAGGTTCTAAAAAATGAATTGTATGTTTGATATTAAAAATGAAAATAAATTTCCACTTTAGTTCATTCATTAATGCCCAAAATTACTTATATAGTTAATAAATATTATTTTGACACTTAAAATACGGTAAATTATAAGCTAACATGTTAAAGGGAAAATAATGTTTGTTATGCAAGGGATGTGTGAGTGTGTGTGAGAGAGAGAGAAAGAGAGAGAGAGAAAGCTAAAGAAATGAGAAATGTGGAAAAAGTCTAATGTCTACAATTTAATATTTTTCTATGGCATCAGAAAAAGAAATAGAATAGAAAATTGACTGACGCGGACACTAGCCCACAGTGTCTGCGTCATTATGGATGAAATGAGACATTCACATGGACTACTGAGTCTGGTGGAGGAAATGGGACAGCATGGCTTTTCTCTCAAGGGCAGCAAATGCTGCAACCCTTTCCTGACTAGCCTTTATTGGGTTTCTCAGCACATTACAGGATGGTCCTTATTAACTATGCACAGATTCACTTTAGGTGGTTACCTTATCCCGAAAACAAAGGAGAGGATGCCAGTAATCACATCACAGAGGAGGGATATTTGCAAATGAAAAGGCAAAAGTGGTTGAATTGGTTACCCACATCCTTGAAAGGTTTAGCAGTTTAGTACGGATTTTAGGAAGTTACTTTGCAGTAAATGTTTGCCAGTGGGGGCTGGGCCCACGCCACACAGAATGGTCTCCTACAGTTGACCTCTACCTATGACTCAAAAATTAAAATAAAACATTAACTAAAAACTAGAGATCTTAGGTTAGCAATTACTTTCTTGTTCCTGTGTTACTGGACAGGAATTGGCCTAAGCGGGTCTGCCTCAGGCCAGCCTTGCCATGTGTGGCTTCTTAACTTCGAGTAGGCAAGCTTTTCTGCAGGACAAGTCCAGGTGATTTTGAGAGTATGGGCCAGGGACAGTGAAACAAAGAAAAGACTTAGGGTAGAAGAAGTAACAGGAGACAGCCTAGGCAGTGTTCTGCTTTGGCTCCCTAAAAAGTTTCCAGAAAAGCAGTGAGCCAAGGTGGGGCTGCTGTTGGCTCACCGAGAAGTGGAGGTCACAGAGACAGAAGTGAGCCAAGGCAGGGCTGCTCTGAGCTCACTGAGAAATCAGAAAAACGGGGCCCTGGAGACAGGATTGGGAGGTATGCCTAGGTGAAGCTGCTGCCACCCACTGCTCCCCTGGCTGCAAGTCTCCTGGGGACCCTTAGAGTTTAGGAGGAAATGGAAGGTTGACGCCTGGGGAGGGGCACAGGCGTGCTCTAGAGCAAGCCCACACTGAGGGCTTTTTATCTTTCTTGCTGGGGGTGAGAATCTTAGGGGAGTGTTTCAGCAGAATATTCATCAGCTTTCCAGGTGCATTTTTAATATTGTGTCAAAATAAGTGAATGGGGCATTTGGGAATATTCTGTGGTCTGTTACATTGTTCTACCTTTATATTGGGTCTGTCTGGCTTTTAGTTTTTTTGTTGTAGTTGTTGTTATTTGTTCCCTTAACTTTATCTTCCTGGGGTTAACAGTTGCAAATGACGTTAATTGTCTCTGTTCTCTACCTCATTCCCACACCAGGGTAATTTAAGCTATGTATTCTTTGGTTTGGGAGGAAAGACACAAACCATTTGCTCTCCTGTCCTTGGTTAGGGGGGATAAGGTCTTCCGCTTCACCAGCTGGCTGTAAATTGCTCAAACTGTTTGACTTTGTTTAATTTTCTTGTCTCAGTTTCCCCACTCCACTTGCCTAGGAATTTTCCTAGCTTCTTAGTCTCCTGTCACATATGCATACCAAATCTTCTACAAATTCAAAATGTGTCTGTTGCATAGTCTTTTCATTCTCTTTCTACATTTCAGGTTAAGTTGCTAAGGAGCTATAAAATGAATAGTTAGTACCAGAGAGAAATAAAGCTCATGACATATCCCGAATTGGAACAATCAGCTATCAAAATCACTGGGATTATTTTACATAATAAAGAGGTAGACTAACTCTATGTTAAGATTACAAGCTTTGGGGATAGAATTAAAATAGTTCAAATCTCGGCTTTAAAATTATTGTTTGCTATAGATAGTGATGCTATTTGCATAATAATAACAATTTGATAACTTTTCTTTTGCATTTTACAGAAGTAAAGAAGTTCAGAAAGGGATACTAATGTAGGCTTCTTTTTAATTAAACAGAATAATATATACAATGTTCCTAGCATAGGTCTAGTATATATTAAGTATTCAAGGAAACTCCTTTTATTAGACATGCACATTATTATTATACTCATAGTTCAGAATCACCAAGCCCTTTATAATACAACATCATTTTACCATTATATAAAATTCCAAAACTTATTTTTCCTTTTCATCATTTTCTTTATCTTACTTTTATTGTCTCTCATCTAAAAGTCTCTTATTGAGCAAGAAGAATCAATAGTGGAGAGAGGATGAATCATATTGCAAAAGTAATTTATTTTTCATTGGATATTTTGATCTAGTGGATATCACAGGGTTACTAATCATTACAGGACTTCGTAACCCTTGTTAGACTGATAGGCTTAAGTTAGAGTTCATAAAATTTGTCATTACATTTTGAAATTCACATTGTTAGATCAGATCAGTGAGGACTGTTATCTCACAGTAGCTCTGTATGGAACTTTTTAAGTCTACTGTTTTAGGGAAATAATTCAGAAGCACCAAAATCTTTATTTTTCATGTTTCAGCTTGCTCAATCTTTCTCTTTTTACAACCAGGTAACAGTGTTTCCATAATCACCTACAATTACATTTCAAATACTTTAAAATAAAAATAGTAGCATAATGAATGAAAACATTTTGGGTATTGACAAAAAAAAAGAGGAGTGTAAACAGAGTGTAAGCACTAATATTTAGTAAAAAATTATACTATAAAAAGCACATGCTAAAGACATTGGTTATTCTCCTATTTTAAGAGTGAATGTATGCTATTCACTTTTAGATTGGCATCATTAGTATCAGTGGTTTAGCTTTGAATTTTAAAATAATCATAAAGGTAATTCAGTCATAAAATATAAAGTTTAATTTCCAAAATATGAAGAAAAAATTTGTCTTCTATGAATTTCTTAGAGGAAAAAAAATCCAGAGGGAATAAAGCCCAAACAACATCTCCTAAATCTTGTCTATTAAAGGTTGTTTTTTTTCTCCTTTAAGCCTGAAATTTATCCTCCCCACATCTTACTATTCAGTCTAAGTTGTAAGAGTCTCTTGATGACTCTGAAATGAGTCTAGGCAGAAAAATAAATAAATTTACTTTTAGGACACTGTAGTTTTTTAGTCCCATTAGATTTCCAGTCAGTTTACATTGAACAAAGGAAAGGCGCAATCTATTCATGGGGTATTTCTCCCATTTAATTACAAATCATCACATGCTATTTGTGTTGCTTTTCTTTCCATTCTAGCACATTAGAAAGCTGGACTTTTATTTCAAAGTAAGTGTGTTTCTCATTCCCGAATCTGACACTTGGACACTTTGTTCACTGTATTAGTTTCCTAGGACAACTGTTACAAAGTAACCACAAACTGGGTGGCTTAAAACAAGCGAAACGTGTTGTCTCACAGTTCTGGGGGCCAGAAATCTACCTCAGCACGTGGTGGAACCATGGGTCCCCCTGGGAGCTCTAGAGAGTGACCCATTCCATGCATCTCTCCTACCTTCTGAAGCCCCGAAGATCCTTGGCCTGTAGATACTGCATTTTTAGGACTATAAAATGCACCTAGGTTTTAGAGGAGGAAAAAGGGAAAAAATTTTTTGAAGAAAAAAGTGTGGTAAAATATTTAATCACATAAATAACATAGGCTGCTGCCCCCTGTCACACAGCAAGCCAGGTAAGCTACATTCAGATGATAAGACGCAGCCCCCTTTTCCTCCCAAATTTGGGGGTGGAAGGTGCATCTTCTACTCTGAAAAATACAAAAGATACCTCCACTATTCTGTCTTCCTTGATATTCCCTCTCTTTGTGCCTCCCTATCATTTGGGTGTCTGTGTCTGTGGCCAACGTTCCTTTTCTGTAAGAACATCACTCATATTGGAGTAGAGCCCATCCTAACAACATCATTTTAACTTGATTTTTATCCGTAAAGATCCCATGTCCAAGTAAGGTCACATTCCGTGGCACTGAGGAGGTGAGGACTTCAACATCCCATTTTCAGGGGATACATTTCAAGTCCTATCCTCGTCCATCAGAATACTGAAATATCACACATAAAGCTTGGACTGTAGAGAACAGAACACATACAGATACCATGGGGTAGGTTAGTTCCCAGAGCAGAAAAGAGTAAGAGAGGGATATGCTTTACCTCCCTGTGGAGTAAAAAGGATTGGGGGAAATACAAAAAATGTGTATTTAAATTTAACTTTTTCTTTCTTTTTTTTATATAGCTGTTTTTTAAATTTTTTTAAAGATTTGATTTATTTATTTTTAGAAAGAGGGAGAGGGAGGGAGAAACAGAGGGAGAGAAACATGAATGTGTGGTTGCCTCTCGTGCGTCCCCCACGTGGGGACCTGGACCACAACCCAGGCATGTGCCCTGACTGGGAATAGAACCAGCAACCCTTTGGTTTGCAGCCCATGCTCAACCCACTGAGCTACACCAGCCAGGGATAAACTTATTTTTTCTATGAAAACCAGTAGAGTGGGATAGAAACATCATACTAACATCCTCAATTTAGTACTTAGATGTTATTTACCTCTTTACTTAGGCTTTTTTGACCCACACAATGATTTTGCATTATTTGTCTTGCTGCTGCACTTTCAGTTTTTAGCACATAATATATACTCAATAAACAGTTGCTAGTTATTGGATGAGTCTTAATGTCTAAATGATGGGGCTCAATGACTTTTAAAGATATTTTATATACTTTAGTATTTGTATCTATTCTTTTAACTGAAGACATAACATGTAGTTAAATTATGGATTTTTGCATGTAGAAAGATGCTTTAAAAATATTAAGTCATTAACCTCTTCAACCTGGCATGCATTTGAAAGAAAATTATAATGTTGACAATTAATATTTATGGAAACTGGACTGTGGTTATGAAGTAAGTACACTTAACTGATTAAAAAACAACCTTTTTATCAAAAGAGCATAAAAATCTTATTTATAAAATAAAAAGTTAGGCTCATAAAATCCAATCTTCAAATTATTTATACACTTACACTATTGAAAATATTTTTTAAAATACCAAAGATTTTCCCCATTATATTGGGAAAGAACTTAAAAGAGGGAGTTAATGCCATTCACCTAGATCTATCACATAAAATAATTCACATAAATTCTAAAATATTACACATTTTCAGAATTACAAGTTTGGGGCTTAAATTTCAAAAAGTTCTACTACCATGTTTTTAAATTTTTAAGTTTTATTTCTCATTAAAAATATACCTGAATATAGGTAGTCCAGTGTTGGCACCAGGGTTCATCAGGACACCTTTCTGTTCTATCTGAGGTTTTCAATCTTTTCTTTTTAAGTTTATTTATTTATATGTTTTCAATGACAATTTACATTCAATATTCTTCTGTGTCAGTTGCGGATGTATTGAGAAGTGGTTAGAAAATCATGTACTTTACAGAGTAGTCCCCGCCGCTGCTTCCAGCACCCACCTGGCCTCATACACAGTTACCATGATATCACCCACTGTCTGGTTGGTAATCCTGTGCTTGCAAACAGGGAGATCTGTGAGTGCTGCAGGTCTGAGCACAAAGATGGGGAAGAGGAAAAGGGCAAAGGGCCGATGACAGAAAGGTAAAAGGACTTCTTTCTTAAGGAACCCCTGCATTTTTATCAGGAAGAAACACATTTGCTATGAATACTGAAATGTTACTGTAAAAGAACAGTGTTACATAGGCACACCTGGCAGCAAAGGTTTCAGGGGCACTGATGTAGAAGCAGTTAAAGGGAAAAGGTACCGGCAGTGGGTTGGGTCAACCATCAGAGGACGTTCACAATGTGTTCATCATTCATGGCTCAACAAAGAATTGATATGCTCTGAAAGCAGTTATGTTTCTGTTAGGATACAGAGTTCTGCTGTATAAGAATGTTTGAAAAATCTCTACCTTAAGATTTAGAAAATGAAATTATATATACCATAGATAGCAAGGTGATTTTGAATTGGCTGAAGAGAAAAAGTAGATCATTTTCCAAAGACCAACCATTATTCAACATTTAACTTCTCAGTAGCCACAAAGTAAACCTAAGATGGCACGAAATATCCTCAAAATACTGAGAAAAAATGTGTGTCTTATAAATTATACACACTAAGAAAATATTTTAGGAATTAGAGTAATGTAAGAACACTTTCAGACCAAAAACACAGAGTTTGTAACTAATAAATCCTCTCTGGGAAATTTCCAGGGAAGTTAGAAGAATAGCTTTTCCAGATGCAAGCTCATTGGTGAAGGGAAAATAATGAAAGCAGCAGATGTGAAAAAAAATTAGTTGAGGAGGAGAATTAAATGAAAAATAAATCTCTATTTAAAAGAAGAAAACAAAGAGGAAGGAAAAGAATAGGATCAACATAACCAATAAAGTCATAGAAATTTTTCCAAATATACCAGTAGTCATGATAAATGGAAATAATGTATACAATCCAGTCAAAGAAAATGTTACACTGGATGAAATATGAAATCCAGCTTGATGTTGCTTATAAGAAACAGAATAAAAATGTAAGTAAACAGAAGGAATGAAAGAAAAACAGTGAGAAAAATACCAAGTAAGTTATAATAGCTGTGTCAATTTCAAATACATAAATCTTAAGAAACATTACTAGAAATAAAAAGGGTAGTTCCCTACAGATAATTTCTTACTTCAACAGAATATGCAATAATTCATATCATGCATAATCTGTAGCAAATTTCACACACATCACAACTTTGGGGGGAAATAATAACATTCACATAATATTGGAAGATTTTTAAATACATTATCTTTAAACTATGATAGATTAGGCAGCTAAAATGTTTCAGTAAGCATGTAGAATAGTTGGACAAGCCTGTGAATATAAGCTGCCTCTCTTAGACACTCTAGAGCTCTACTGGCTCTCAGTTGCTGTGGGTAACAATTTTAGACAGTGCATAGTGGACAAGGTTTATCTTTCCTGCAAAATGTTTGAGGCCTCACCTGGAAAATTAGTCCTACACAGCCAACACAATGTTTTGTTCTTTGCCTTGTATGGTCTTTCTCAGCAGGCAGAAACCTGGGGGCTGAAATTAATCTGAACGCTCTTCACTCAGATCTTGACTTGGTTCTATCTAGAGGTCCAGCTGCAACTCTCAGAGGGAAAAACCACATACATCATCTCTGTGTAGTTAGAGTTTCCTTAAAACATAGATAAATTGCAAAGAATGCAAGAGAGAGAGAAAGAGATAAATGATTGTCTTTTATGATCTAGAATAAGCATTATTATTGCCACACAAATACTGCTTAGATTCAGCTCAGGGACATAATGCAGCTTTGATGGAACAATGTCAAAATTATATTATAAGTTCATGAGAGACTCTCTCTCTCTTGATTATATATATATCCAGGGGGTATCCGGCCATGTAATATGAACAACAAGGTCATTTATTGAAGAAGATACAAAATGCAAGAAACACTGTACATAGGACAATGATGCCTCAGTCCCCTTTAAAGTAGACACCTTGGGACCCCACACAGTTCTCCCAATGTCTCTTCATTGTTCAAAACACTCTGCAAAATCCTTTGTTGTAACCACCATCAGCTGTCCCATTGTATTTTCCTGAATCTCATAGTTGGTCTGAAATCTCTTCCCTTTTAAAGGTGATTTTAGTTTTGGGAAAAGCCTGAAGTTGCAGGGCACCTAATCTGGGCTGTAGGGGGGCTGAGTCACCCGGGTGATTTGATGTTTTCCAAAAAACTCTGCAGTCCTTCCAGAACATGAATCACTTTGCATTGATTCTCAACCATCTTTGAAGTGTTTGTGCCACACTTTTATTTTTGCTGAACTCATTGCATTTTCCCTGAAAGCCTTCTGAAACATCTGAATAGTTTCTGCAGAGGAATGTTCAAGCTTAATGCAAAGTTTGATGCAGATTCATTGCTCTACTTGCTCGGTCATTTTGAATGTGATGGGCCACACAGTACACAGGCTCACTCAAAGGTGTCTATCGCCCCCACAATGACAGTGAAGTCATCATTGTTCACACATGCACATTCCAGCCCACTCTCCTTGGATGCCAGGTTACATCAATGTCATGCGAAACCATTCTCATTATATTAAAAATGGTTGGACTTTTTATCAGTGTGGTTGATAATGAGGAAAAATCAATTAAAAACTAATAAAACAACTAGCAAAATCACATATTTTGATATTAAGTAAAATAATTCCAAATATTTTTATGGGAAGAAGTAAGTATTTTGAACATAAGAAACTTTATAGACTTAATGTATAATAAAATATTACCTCTTGGTATAACCATTGCAATAAACAGATACATCCTCCCTAGACATATCTCTTTTTATGTCATGCTAATTCATTGTCTTCAGTGGTTCCCTTGCTTAGAAAAAAATGAAACCTCTATTTCGCATCAAAATCAAGTTTTCCAAAGTTTTGACTTAACCTCTTTTTTAAAATATGACTGCTCTTCTATTCCTCTTTTCTATATACATTTATTTGTACAAAACATACAAGCAAAGGCCAAACTTTCTTGTCATGTTTCTGTTCATACCTGTCTCTCTATGGAATATCCATATCTACATATATCTCTCCACCATATCCATGTACTAAATCTGCCTATCTTGCAACATCTACTTCAAATGACATCTCTGATAAAATGCTTTATGGTTCCTTCAACCACCAGAAAAAATTATTTTTCCTCTTTCTTTTACATAAACAAAAATACATATTTTGAAAAACCAGTTCAATAACATATATTACTTCCCACCTGATTTTATTGTTTTTGTTTGTTTTCAATGTCAATATTTCAAGTTCACAGAACATGTGCTATTCAATTTATATTTTCATAATATATGACATCCATTAGATGTTCAGGTATATAAGATGGATCAATTAATATTTGGCAAATTAAACTCAGTTTACTTTATACTCAATATATACTCTCAGTACTTGGAAATAAAAGCAATGTTTTTTACAAAGTGCAATTCTAACTTCCCAATAACAGAGTATAATAGATCTCTTTAGCTTGAAGGATTTATTATTCTTCCTCTCCCCTTTTTTCTTCCATTATGAAATAATTTGATACATAGTGTATTCACTCTCTTTTGATAGCTGTGACTGTATATGTAAATGTATAATGTAACACCATAACAGAATAAGCAACATATATAATGTAAGTATATATGTAACTGATTACTAGTTTACAGAAATATATGATAAGTTTTATAGGGTCAATAGTTGTCTCTGATATACAAAACTTACAAGAATGGTACAACTGAAAGGGTTTAGATTTGAGCAGTTAAATTTCTAATTAGCATTTAAATGACTCAGTCATGTACATCTTTTGAAACTCTTTACCTGTTGCTGCTAGATTACTTCTGGCACTGGCATATGAAACTACATAGAAAAAGTGATGAAGAATGTTAAACAGTGCAAAAGGTTCAGTCACATTCTTTGTAAAAATGTCCTGCAATATTCAAATTTCCTCTAGAAAGGAAAGCTATATTTAGTCCTATGCAACCATCCCAATGTTTTGCTCTTTGCCTGGTGTGGTCTCTCTCAGTGGGCAGAAGAGACTGTGGTGTCTATCAGGGGGTGTTTCAGAAGTTCCCAGTAGATTTACTCTAGTAACTGGAAGAAAGAAACCCATTCATTTTCTGTAGGCATGATCCAAAGTCAGAGCTCTGTGAGGTGACGCATCAGAGGGTGTCAAGTTGGCTGGATGGACTTGGACACTACATAGCTTTCCATACAAATACAGAGGACAATTATCCCCTCGGGTGATAAGCTCTCTTTTTATTTTAACCTGCATCAGTTCACCATTAATGTACAAATCAAAAGCAGGATATATGGCTGCCTGTTTTTAAAGTAATGTGTCCTCTGCTCCTGTTACGCTGTTTTAGAAAGTCATTCTCCACATGCTGTTTGTGTTTAAGGATGTGCAAAAAGTACACAACTTAATAGTATTGAGCCATATTTAGTGCAATTACATCATAGTTCCCTGCTGAACTTGATATATTCTATCATTGTTATTATTATTTACAATGTAAAATAACGCATTATACAAATAGTAGTTATACATTCAATATCAGTTATTGTATTAGCTATTAAGTGGGACATAGGGAAGAAAAGGAAGTGGCAGTGGGGTCTACAACTCAGATGACAGAAATCTTGCATGTTTTTTTCTGACTTTTGGTCGAAGCAACTATTATTTTATCAATAAATATGTAAGTGTTTTAAGTTGTGTGTATAAATGGGAATACAAAGGATAACCTAAAATTATTTTTGTCAAGTCTCCACTCTAAGGAATTTACATATGTTCATTCGTTCAGAGAAATGTTAGAATATAGGGCCATCATGCATGTCACCATCCTCATTTACAGAGGAGAAAATGAAACAATAGAATTGTTAAGCAATTTCCCCCCAAATCATACACATACTAGGTGGCAGAGCAAAGATGCAGACCCACTCAGTGTGTTTCTAGAGCTGGTGCTCTGGACCCCTGCCTTCTGTTGTGTCCTTCTGTCTCTTCCTTTCGTGCTTCCATTTAGCTACATAGTTGGGTAAGCCCTTTCCTACCACTCTCAGTGATGCCTCCATATGAAAAATTATAAACTGATCAGTTTGACTGGCTTGTAAGAATTCTGTAACATGACTACATGGAGCAAAGAATCATTAGAATAGGAACCCGTTATATATTTGAATGTATGTATGGAAGTAGGGGATGACATTTTATAGACTGAAACATGAAATACCTTTACTCATAAAATCATATTTGTTTACCAGTAATAAAAATAAAAATCTTTTGAGGTAGATAGGAATGTTAACATCATAAAATATATATTGGAGTACTTAAATTCAGTACTGGATCAATCTCTTTTTCTTTCATTTACTTGAAGATGAGAGTCTGCTTTATTCACATTTACTGTGATATATCTATCTATCTATATATATATATAAATGTATATATATATATATACATTTATATACACATATTTGTATGGCATATATTTGTTTGACAATGTTTTTATTGAAATAGATTTCCTTGTATAGATTCTTAATTGATAATACACTAGCAGGAAGGGCAAGAAATTGAAATGATAAGCTCAAAAACTAGGATTCATTTCCATTGACTGTTGTTGTTTTAAGTGTTGGGTGGAAGAACTTAGGACATTACTGTGCAGCAGGAACCTCTCTCTTTTGTTGCTGGGAAACAGTCATTTGCTATTATTTCAAGGCATTGCCACCTGGAATGGAAAACACCTTTCTATGCCAAGATGCCAGATTAGACAGATAACATCATTTCAGGTCCAAACATCTGCTGAGACAAGGTTGAGTGTGCTATAGAGTTCTCTTGGCTGCATTTTTTAAGAAGACACATTTCAAAATTTCATTTTCCAATTCATGTATAAAATATGTATTGAGTCCCTAATACATTCAGAATACTGCCATCATCACTGTGGCCAAGCAAAAGGTAGTGGATAGTTTACAATCTTTCTACCTCTGAGTGGTTTACCATTTAAGTCTGGAAATAGTTTCAAACATAAACCAGATGTGACCTTGTCCCTCAGGCACTTACAGGGTAGGTGCTTGAGAATCAGAAGTTGAGTGAAGTACCAAACAACACACCCAATGCAGTTGTTCCTTCAGCAACAGGTTATTTAAATGCTGCTTGAATAAAGTCAGTAATATCTCTATCTTCTATCTATCTATCTATCTATCTATCTATCTATCTATCTATCTATATCATCAATCATCTATCATCTATCTATGTGGCAACCATATTATTCTTTTAAGGAGGTCTAATTATCAAGAGTTCTTTACACCATTTGTCCTGATTGGTCCAATCATAGCAAGAAAAATGACACCTCTTCAAACATATGAAGAGCCCTCCTCCCTAAAAACATGCCTTTTATCTATTCTGTAAGCCCAGCTTCCTAATTCTTTCATATGAACATTTGAGGTGACTTCTCAGTACAGCTTGATTTTACTTTTGTTTCTTCAGGCCTTTAGGGCAATTAATGCTCAACTTCTCCAATACACATCATGTATATTTCCAAGCAATTACCTCTCCGTCTTTCTCATTTTTAGTGAGGTGAGTGCAAGATTCATGAGTCAACTAGAATTCACTTTGTTGATTTTTTTTCTCTCTGAGATGTGTTTTCTGAATGAGGACAGTATGTACAAATAAACCCAGAGGCACACACAAAGCTTTTGCTCAGTTCTCACAAAAGAGAATGTCAGCCACTAAGACTGTTAAAATAATTTGAAGTCAAATAAACCTTCACCATGGAAAAGCTCAGGGAATGCAGTAGAGTTGGCCTTGAAAGAAAATTAGAACTAACAAGGTATAATCAATATCGTGATAGTTTTGGCCATGTTGTGGCTTGAGGTGCTACTTTAAAGAAGAAGCAGAAACTACAATGTGATGGGTAAGAAGTGAAGTTCACTGAAATAAAATAATTCAGTTAATGTAATTCAGACTATTTATTGCACCTTATCTCATATATCGAATTAGAGGTTGATGGGATTGATGACCACCACAATGCTGACCAGGAACAGTCTCAGAGAATTATACAGTTTGCCTAGACAGAATAGGAGGCTATTATTCCTCTCTAACTTGCAATGAACAAGCACAAAACAGCACTTGGTGCCCTGAAAAGTCATTGTCCCAATGATCAATTGCTTTGTGATGCAGTTTGTCATTGCCCTGTACAGACACGAGAAAAAAATATATATAAGGCTTAGATCTGTAAATTCATTTTTCTGTGATGAAATGTTTAACAGTTATTGATGTGATTTGCAAAGACCCACAGCATCAACAAAATTTTAAATGATTTCTTTTTTATTGAATTCTATTGTTTTCCACTTTAATATTTAACAGCTATCATTTAATATTGTAAAATATATTTTCTGAAAGTCACTACTTCATCACTGATTCCTAACCTTAAATATGTTTCCAACTTTTGGCAGTTTACTTTTTCTTAAGTTTTGTGATATAGTTTGTCATTATTAAAAGGAATAAGATATTTTCTCAGCATACAATTTTATTGAGTTACTTATGATTTCCTTCAGCTTAAGAATGATAGAAAATACCACATAATATAGGAAACAAAGAATATAGTATTTTGATCTGAATCTAAATCTGGAAATCTGATACTGTTTTAATTCTCTCTGAATATGTTTTCTTCTTGAGAAAACAGAGTGACAACTTTATTTAATCCTTTATACTGGCCAGAGTGATAACACCCTTTTAAATATTTCATATTGTTTTACTGATAAAGAACATAAAACATTATGCAAAACTTGGCACACACAAAATCCAGGAGTGCATCTGCTGAAAAACAAAGCACTCGAGAGCCTGTGCTCCTGCGAAGGCAAGCCAGACCGTGCAGGTACTGGAGGAGGTCACTGTGGGTTTCTGCAATGATATTCTGCTCTTACCTGAGAGTGAACCTCTGTACCCCAGCTGCTGGGGGATGCTAGGGTGATGCGGCAAACTGCTCAGCAATCTGTCCTAAGGACATTGGTCCATTTACAGCTATTAATAAATAAATAAATAGTTCTTCTTACTTAGTCTCAGGACATGAAAGCAAAGTCAACTTTTAAACATTTATCAAGCACTCTCATAACAGGTCTTACACATCATATTTACTGTATACTGGGAAGAACTTAATTGGGAAAAATGATCTTGCTGTACAAATGTGGTTTTCACCAAAAACTTAAATATACTCTTTGACATAAGTTAGACATTCACGAATGTCTACCTGGAGATCCAAACACTACCTGGTGACGATTCTTCACCACTCAGAGATGGCAGAAGTTAATGATCTGAATGTTTGTTCTAAAAATTAAAAATTACATCGCCAATCTCTTATAGCAGATTGTGATTGTCATCTTCTAAATTTGCTTTATTGAACCTTTTATAGGTCCTTTTTCTGGAGAAAACCTTCAGTCAAGGTGATCTGAGCTCATTCTTCTGGTATAATATCTTCCTGTCCATGAACACACAATAATAAGGTTACCTTTTCCCTTAGAGATATTGAGGTAGAGATAGTCTAAATATTGAATTTGGTCAGTTTTCTTCATAAAACTAGGAAATCATAAAATGGACAAGAAATATTGAACACTGACTGTGATAGAAGAATGTGTGTTGCATAAAGAAAGAAAGAAGCTAAGTATGGAAACTATCCATTACCAGAATCAGAATAAAAGAGAACTGTGTGTTTGAATTAAAGATTTTAAAGATGTATGGAAAAAACTTGATACGTATTAAAGTGGAGGTAGATTACTAGCAGGAGTGCATATGTAAAAGGATTATACTTATCATTCGGGGATATGTTCAAAATAGGGGGTAAGAGGAAGGTCCAATTCCTTAAGGATCTATTTAGTAATTCACATATATGGAGAGAGTAATTTATGTAATTATATATATACTTAGTAAATATATATACACACATACACACACACACAAATGATACAGTTTAAAAGCAAATTTTAGGCTGATTTACCAAAGAAAAATAGTGATCAGTTAACCAAATAATATTTCTTGTATATTCAGTAAAGCTTAGACTTAGGCCCTGAATATACTGTTAGCTTCTTCACCGCATTCAAAATCACCTCACAGAGCCTGTGGTGTGCAATCCGATGGCCTCACCTCTTACTCCGAGTGTGGTTTTACCTAATGGGAATCAATTTCCTTATCTGCAAAATGATGAAAATTATATAGAGAGTAATATAGTTGACAGAATTTTTTTCCAATGCACACTATTCAGTGCAGAAGTGGTGGCTATAAATGATAATTACTAAGTGACCATGAACTTCATGGTGTTTTACATTATTCAACATGTACTTCTGGCTATTAGCTTTGTCTCATACATAAAAAAAGATGAGATTACATTGATATTACACCATATACACACTCAGCATTCTGTCTGTGTATTTCTACTTAAATGTGTACAAGTGTAATATATTTTGACACATGCAAAGGTTGAAATAGTGATTTACAATGATAGTATTTCAGTGGAATTTTAAAATTTATTAACTCCTCAAAGCTGTTTACAAAATCCATCTCATAGCTTAAATTTCTTATAAATAAATTAAACTGGTTTTAATAGTAAGAAAAAATATAACTATAATTATCAGTATTTTTCTTTTAAAGATTAGGTAAATTAAATTAGCAACTTCAATTTATTAAATCAAATCAAATCAACCCAGTATTGGCTGTAATGAGAATTGGGCTGAGTAAATCTTGTCTTTAAATCCTAGAATTTAAATAAATATGTTTATATATATTTATATGTCAATTTAAATCTTAAAATAGATTTCTGTTTTGATACCTTGAATTTATTATACATTTTAATATGTTATCATTTTTAATGACCCCAAATGTAGTTCAACCTTGAATGTGTGATTCATTTTATCTATAAAGAGGTAAAGAGGACTAAGACTTTATAATGTGAAGAACAAATTATGTTGTTAATTTAGATTGAGTAAATCCTCAGTGAAATTATTTTGGATGCAGAGGCTAAGAAATAAGTTAATGAGATTTGTGTCCATAACACTCTGTCGTAGGAATTAGGTTTTTGTAAATAACTAATGATCGATTCATAGAGAAAAAAAACCATGAAATGGTCAGAAAACAAGAAAAATAACAAAGAAAAGCATACTGAGGATGGTGGAGAATGAGGAGGAGTCCCTAAAGTTGAAAACTTGAGGTCTGTCCTGATCGATATGAAAGAGAAATAAAGACATAACACAGCCAACAGCTCCTCTAAATGGGCCCAAACAATGGGAAAACTGCTTTATTATTTCTGGGTCAGAGAGGACTGCAGCTAAATTAAATGGAACAGAAGAAGAAAATTGAGCTCTCAGAAACAAAACAGAAAAAGAATTTTCAGGAAAAACACAGATATAGGAAACAAGAGAAAGCCCCCATCTTAAAATTACAGGTAAGCAGTCAATAAGCATTCTGGAACCACCCACTGAAGACTAGGACAGCCTATTGAATGAACATATAGTTAAGTTTGAAGATAAGGGTGAGGAGAGGGAGGACAGCAGCGTAGTTTAATTGAAGCATTATCAGAGGAGTTTCAGTGTGACATCGGAACTGGCAGCGGTGCAAGTTGTCTCTAAAGTAAAGGAATGTGCCATGCAACATGGTGAAACTATGTCACAGAAGGAAAGTTCAAAGAAAGTGGTACTAAACACTGCCACTGTTTGTTTAGTGCCAGGAAAACAATATACTCTAGGTTCAATGAAATATAAGCATTGACCCCAACGAAGTTCATGTTCGAGGTGGCAGTACACAACCCTGGCTGAGCTGGCACTGCAAATGCTCACTACACACAAGGAAGAAGTTGACTCTGCACGGCTCCCTGTAAGTAACCCTATAAAAGAGTAGCAGAGCCAGAAGATAAAATGTCTGCACCAAAAATGAAAGAAAAGAAAAATATATATGCTGGCTTTCTAAAGCTGAAAACAGTTGTAGCCCAAGATACAGGGTGAGGCAAAAGTAGGCTTATAAGTATGAGTAGACAGAAGTCATTCTTATATTATTGCTTATTATTATATTATTTTTCATATGAACAATTGTAAACCTATTTTTACCACATCCTGTATATTACAATGGGGAAAAAAACTAAAATCCAGAAAGCTTAATTAAAAAAAAAAAGAAAGAAAAAAAACTTGCCCAAAAGGAGAAAGGAAACATGAAGAAGAAAAAGAAGCATCCTGTTGAGGAAAAACATAACGCAGAAAGAAATATTTCTGTCATTAGTAAAATAACACAGGTATCTCAAGGGCTAGAGCATTTAAATTTCTGGAAAGGTAAGAGTGGTGGGGAGGCCCACCCTGCTGCAGGTATTGTTTGGACGCTAGGTTCGGTAAACCTCAAAGCTCGGAACAGCTTTAGGTCAGGTCATGAAGTCCCACCTGAGACACATTTAGGACAAAAAAATCCTTCCATTCGAAATGGGACATTTCTAGCAAACAGAGACAGTTTCAGGATTTGTGAGACAGTACTAAAAGACCAGAAGTTTGACTGAACATGGAAAAATTCATTGAGACTAGTCAAAACATAAATGAAATGTGAATAAACCCATTTAATTTGAAGGGTGCCTTCTTTAATTGAGGATTGACAGTAAATAGAAGATCATTGTTATATCATCATTTAAGAAGAAAATATTCAAGACCAAAATAAATTAAAAGTGGAATGGTCACACACACAGACACACACACAAATTTCCAGAAAGCAGTGTGTGTGGGGTGCATGCAATTAACTAGTTATGTAATTTTTAATTTTATTCTTTCAAAAACACCCATCTTGACCGTTTCTGAGAAGGCAGTCTACAAGCAGATTCACTTCTTACTGCACCCCCTTTGACATGGCACTTGAAGTATCATCATAAACCCTTACGTCTCCCAATGAATTCAAGTGTATAGGCTGTGGATTTCGAAAAAACTAGTTCAGAAACTGACCTGCTTCCTGGTGGGACTGATAGCATTGACTTCTACAATAGATACTCGCTAATGTCTTTTCAACCACTTATTCATACAGGAAACGAGTACTAAATGGCTCCCATTTGCTGGCTCTGTCTAAGCATTAAGGATTCAACTCTAGCTACACAGTAAAGGTATATCCCACTTTTCAAAAGTTTTCTTTATGCCACTTAATTTTTATGAAAGACCAGCATTAGTACCTGTTTTCTGTAACAGAAAAAACCTGAAGAAAATTTTTGTTTTTATGAAAAATGGTAAAAGGAAAAAATGCATTTAGCATTTGTTCTGTAGCAAATCATTATAGAAGCAGCACACACTCTGAACAACAAGAGTGGCCCCGCCAAGCTCCTCCCTGAGAACTGCACTAAAACATCTCAGCATCAAGCCCTGTAGCTTTGAACTCTGTCTGTAAGCAGCTCTGCTTGATCTCGATTTATTTTGTTCATCCACTAGCAAGATGTGTCTCGAGTTAATTGCATCTTTGCTTTATGGCATTTTGACTTAGGAAGGGTTTCATGGGAATGCTCAAATTTTGAATGGGTTGAGGAAACTGTATTCACTTTATAAAGTATATATTAGAGTATGTGAAACAGACTAATTCTTTTCTATTTTTGTGAGCAGCTGCAGAAGGACAGAAGACAAAATCTTTAAAAAATATTTTAAAAAATATTTTGGCTTTGATTTTAGAGAGAGGGGAAAGGAAAAAGAAACAAAAGGCAAGAAATGTGGATGTGAGAGAGAAACATCAATTGGTTGTCTTTGGTAGTCGTCCCAGGGCACCAAACTTGCAACCCCAGTGTGTGCCCTGACCGGGAATCAAACTAGCAACCTTTTGGTTCCCCGGAGGGTGCCCACAAACTGAGGAACACTGGCTAGGGCCAGAAGACAAGATCTTTACAGGAGAGGGCCTGGTCACAGAATTGTTCAGATAAGCTATTAGACCAATTATCCTAATAAACATTGAAAGCAATAAATTAGGTCACGAGATATTTTAAAGTGGGTGACAGTGATTAAAGCACTAAACCTTCATGGAGCAAGGGAGAGTGCCTCCAAGGGTGGAAGGTGTCTGCAGCAAGGAGAGGTGGTTGGCAGTAGAGTTTGTGAGATGATGTCTAGAATCAATGCTTCACAGTGAAAGAAAGGATACTAAGCTGAAAGCAACAATGGGAAGCAAGGGGTGTCACACTCCAGCTCCAGCCCCAGTGGTTCTAAAGGATGGGAGGAAAAAACAGGCACCTTTTGAAAGAGCTACAAGAGAAGTAGAAAAGTACCACACTTCGTTTCAAGGAAGAGGAGAACTTCAAAGAGGTTGAGATAGAGAGGTGTTATGTTTGTGGATGGCTAACCATGTATTCCAAAGAGAAATGTTGAAGAGTTTCAGAAAACAGAAAGGAGCTGGTTAGTTAACATTACTATTTTTGATGGAGAGTGTGTCTGGGGATTTGCATCTGTGGGATGAGAAATGAACTGGGAGACTCCTTTATCTCCTGGTGACCCACAGAACTAACAGCATGAGTGGGTTGGTCCTGAGGGTCCTGATGCACACAGCGGTTGGGACATTGGGAGTGTTAGAGGAAGGGGTGTGGTGCAGGTATTTCAAAGAGCATGCAAGACTGGTTTTCCACCTGCATGCTCCTTTATTAAAGGTGCTCCTTTTGTAAAGGTGACCTTTACTAAAGGAAGCCTGGAGATCATTGTCTGATACAGGGATTCTTTAACCTCTGTCAATATAATGCTGTGTATAATTAGTTATGACATTTTGGCAAGTTATATGTCATGTAAAAGAGAGTAAATTTTTGGTCTAAGGTGAAGTGTGGTCCTACAATTACTGTTTTCCCCCCTTCAGCTGCATTTCAGAATCTTCTTCAGCCAGAAGTGAGCCTTCTTCCAGTTTTCCCAAGAATAGATACAAAGGAGCAGTAGTTGACATATTATAAGAATCCTTGACATAGGAAGAAGCAGTACTGTTCTCATAACTACTGTCTACAACCTGAAGAAAGGCAGCTGTCAGCTTAGAAACTAAGCCCAATAGGATAGAAAGCCAAAATTAGAAAATCTAAAGAGAAAGCTTATTTTTCCTTTACTCATATTCTTACCTCAGTCAACAAAATAGGAACTTGTACCACTTTACTGCTAATGAAGAAAAAATGTTTTCCCCTCGTCTAGTTCTCACTCCTCTACAAAGGAGAAGTTTCTCTTTGTAATGATAAGAAGTGGTCCTGCATATTCATGGCCTTCGACCTTTCTTGGAACCTGACTGCATGTTTTCTTCTTTCTTCCTTGTGATGCCAAGCAATACATATGGCATTTGGTGTCCCACCTGGTTGTCCATCTCTCAGTGAACTCGAATATCAAGAATAGAAAGATAATCCATTGGCTTCTAATCCACTCCACATCCCCATGTAAGAATCACACTCCCTTTTTTATATTAGAGAACAGAGATAGTATAGTGTGGAACTTAAAAGTTAAAGTAAAGTATTTTTATTTCAAATTCATTGCTTTCTCCACTATATTGTTATATTTTCAGCAGTGAAAAAGAATCAGTTACATAATTATGTATTACATTAAGTGACTGCCAACATCCTTCAAGGCATTACTAGCAAATAATCCAAGGAGTAGGGCAGATACAGAATTAGAGAGACAAACTATTACATGTCCTAATATTATGCCCTCTGTTTTCTATTCCTATGAAAAAGTGATCTGTTCTGAAGGTATTTAAGTAGTTATTCTGGTGACTGCTTTTGTGCAGGCCCAGTTTCTCCCATGAGATTAGATTCAATATTACGAATTACCAGTAAGGCCTTTAGTTGTATCCTTGCCAGGATTCTTTTTTTCCCAAATGAAGTCTCAAATAATGTAATTTGCATCTTATTGGTTAAGAGCAGATTCTGGAACCAACTGAATTGAAATTGCAGATTGATCAAGTTAGCTGGATAACCTTGTGCAAGTCATAACTTCTCTCCACCTTAGTTTTTATCTAAAAATAGGATTAATGATATTTTCTGTCTCAGAGAATTGTATGAAAGAGTAAATGAGTTGAACATATGTAAAATGCTTAGAAAACTGTCTACCACACAAAAAGCCACTATGGAAGTATTGCTATTATTACTATCTTCCTTGTAAAATGTACCTTAGGTTTTTTTGATATATATAGGTTGCGTTTCCCTCACCAGTTTACACAAAGGTCCTTTGCTAATGGAATTTTAGCATTCCTGGTTGACACTAAGTTTATCATCTCATTTAGGTATCATCAACATGAATACATTTATTAACTCAGCAAACATTTGTCGAGTGTCCCCTATTTGCCATAATTTATGATATTACTGGTGAACAAGACAGTGTCTACCCTCATGGAGTTTATATTCAAGTAAGGAAGATGATTAGTAATATGCAGTTTTTGAAAATAGACATTTGAATTACATAGTTGATGAGGTAGATGCATAAAACCTCAATTAGGAGGCAAATGACTGGCATTTTTATTTAATTTTTTTAAATGTTGACACTCAATATTGCTTAAATATTTTAGGAAAACTATATGATTTGGTGATAGTTCTGAATTTAGATTTCATTCAAATTCTCATTGTTTGATTTAACAAGAATTTTCTCTATTGGATTCTCTTTGTCCTCTGCTCATTTCTTTGGTTCCAAAATTGTCACTGGTCAGTAAACACATGTCGAATAAATAAATGGTTATCTTGCTTGCCTTATTAGCATTGTGGAGTCTACATTGAAAACAGCAATTATCTGTTACAATGAGTCTAACTAAACTAATCCTCTCCACTGCAATTATAGGTCCCAGAGTAGAGAGGGCATTCCTAAGGTCTCTCCACACTCAGAAAAGTAAACAGTATTCACTTTTTCTCTGCTGCTCTGGTGGTGATGAAGAACTTATAAGGAGAGAAAATCAAACCAAAACTACAAGACTTCATCTGAAGTGACCAATGGGTGATGAGCACAGAATTATCTTTACCTGCAAAAGTATCTAATAAATTAACAGGCATTATAATTATCAATGATATTCACTAAAATAGCAACACACTTCTTAGTTAATATAACTAGAATATATGTAAATCTATGATGTATATGTCTTATCTTTTTCTAGAAAAAATCTCACTGAAAATCCCCCATTCTAAGGAAAAGTGTCTGAAAATTTTTGAGGACAGGCACATCAAGTGAAAGAAGGACTCTGAATGTGCAAAATTAATGCTGTTAGGTTCAGTTAAAGATGCTGGCTTAGGAGCAGAAGTTACAGAGCTTAAGAAGTTTACATAATAGATGTCATAATCAAAAGCTTATTCAGCTATTTGGAGGCAGAGTTGGATGTTTCTTGGACTTTGTGACTTCTGTGAAGGATATGAACTTTTTCAGGCATGATTCAAAATGGACACTATGCCAAACCCCACTCCCCTTCTAAAAGTCAGGTGGAAAAGCCCTTCAGCAACCACAGCACAAGTCAGAGAAAGACCGAGAAGTATCAAAAACTTGAGCAATGGAAAGAGAAGTCAGTGCAATGTAAGGCTGTGGTCATTATGTAGAAGCTTCTGTGGGAAAACAAACAAAGCTTCTGTTTAGAAATACCACTGATGAAGGGAATTTACATTGTATATTTCAATCAGCTGTGAACTGACTGAATATTTCCAAAACATGATTTAAAAGTCCAGAAACAAGGAGACACTATTTGACATACCAGTTGTGAATAACTCAGGCGGGGACTGAAGAAAAGGAGAAATAGCTAGAGCCATGACAATAAAGGATTTTGTATTTCAATTATTTACACTATAGTCATCATCATAATAAAAAATTGAGTGATAAATACATGCATTTTTATAAGACAAAATGGAGAACACTGTACTTTAACAACAACAAAAGAAGAAAAAATACAAATTCTTTAAGTTTCATGATTTTCTACACATAATCCTTTAAAATATTTTAATATCCATAAGAGGCTGAATTTTGCCATTTCCAAATGAATACTTATTTTTGTTTTGTTTTATATTTGCTAATGAAACCACAAACCCCCTGCATTTTGTTTCTAACTCATTTCACTGTTATTTAAAATGTATGGAGAAATTGGCCATCATGGAGAAAAGGGCGTTTATCAAAAGGCCTCTTGGATTTCTGCTAATAGGAATGGGAACTGCTATGTGGACTTTTAGCTTCCTGGGTATTTCCTCTTTTATACCTTTATATACCACACGAAAGTTTATTCCAGATGATGTGGTTGAGAAAAAGAAATCCACAGGTAGCATAATTTATTTTACACACCCAATATATGTTTGTAAATGTTATCTGTAGTATATAGAAGTAACTCCCATACATGTATGTATGCTTAGAAATTTTTCAAAGATGCCAGTTACATGTTACTATAATAGTTTTCTTGAAATAAGAAATCCTTTATAACCAGAATTGTTTTCTCTGTAAGTTAAATTTATCATAAAATTTATCAATTATTTTTCTATTTACTGAAGTAGATTGAAAGATTGATCTTACTCTTACTCCTCACTTCATGGCTTATGCCATGACTTCATTATGGAAAAAGTATACTTTTCTATTTCCTGACTTTGGGCTTGGTCATGTGACCTGTTTTAACCAATAGGATATTAGTGTACATGCCATGAACAGAGATCTGAATTGAGAGTGTAGAGGAGCTTGGATTCTTGAACTCCAGGAATACTGTGTATGCACCACAGAAGCAGAGAGAGGTTTACCAAAGAAGAAGTTCTCCCCATAGATCCCCCACAATCTTTTGCTGTACTAAGATTCCAAATAATTGCTGCAGTTACTATCAGCCATCAGCAAAGCAGACTATGTTCTATGCACTCATTTTGAAAGTAAATTCACAATTTTTCAGAGTCATTCAACCTCACATTAAAAGCAATTTGCATCTCCAGCAACACATATCTCTGCTTCTAACCAGGAGATTGTATTTAAAAGATAGTTTTATAGTGATTATCAAGATGTAGAAACAGAACTTGAGTTACTTCACTTCTTCCACCGTAAGTGACCACTTAGAGTTTGTATTTGTGTTAAAAAGTTTTTAAGTTAAAAAAAGCAAATTTGGGAAAAATGGTTTTTTTTGTTTGTTTTGCAAATGTTTAGCTTTAATATAACATTTCTTATTAATTTGTAATTATCCAATCTATTTGTATTAGTGATTTAGTGATTTAGCTTCCTGGATATTTCTTCTTTTATACCTTTATATACCAAACGAAAGTTTATTCCAGATGATGTGGAATCCAGGAAGATGATTTAGTGATTTAGCATGTTTTAGTGATTTTAATTGATTAATACATGTTTAACTCAAAGTTATTGCTAAAAATTGTTTTGTAATTTAAGGGAAGGAGTGTGTTAATAAAAAATTCTTTTGGTTTATCAAATGGGGTACTTAGGTTCCTAAGAAAAGGACTCCCCCACACAGAGCTCCTTTGGCCCAGGCCCCAGAATAAGACACGTTTAGAACTGACCCAACCGTAGATGGAGCCAATCCGGACTAAACCACAGCCTGAAGCTGGGGGAATGTCAATTCATACACAGTGTATGAGAACAGAGGTTTACCTTTACAAGCCCTGAGTGCTGTGTTGGTGCATTATTTAGAATTATTGTGGCATTAGTATACTGAGACATGTACTGTCTTTTGAAACTTTCATTTATTTACTGCTCAAATTCTTTTATCCACCATTTCACTTACAGACTCAATCATAGAAAGGTATCAGTGATTATCTGTTGATTGATTCTAAGTTTCACACTGAAGGAATTCGCAATCTCACAGAGGGGAGAAAAGCCACATGAAAGTTACAGCAATAGAGGATGTTATGTGATTGTACAAGTGATGTGCACATAATCGTAATGAATGCTATATAAGAGATAAAGGGAGAAAAGAAAATATTATGTTATTGGTGACTTCTGTTTGGTGAAGTCTATTTAAAAAACAAGTTTGGGGACCTCTTTAAAGAATTGATTGAATTTAGCATGTTTAGAGAATGGGGGAAAGTATGTTAGAAATGAAGTCCATTACAAAGGCACGATTGAGCCCAGCATTCCTAGGGATAAGTACACAATGGAGGAGGCATCTTTGGCAACAGACAGCACTGGGTTCAAGTCTTGCCTCCTGCCCAATTGAATAATTGAAGGAATATTACTTAACATTCAGGGCCTTGGTTCTCTTCTCTATGAGTGAGATAAATAGTACTTAGTGGGACTATTTTGAGGATTGGAGAGGTCGTTTACAAACTGACAAGCCTATTAAGAAACTATAAAGTCCCATCCCTCACTTTATTTTTTCTTATGCTCTCATACATTTATTTTTTGCTCTATAGTCTTATTTCCATTTCTGTGCTAAAAACATGCCTACATTTCTAATGTTCGGTTTAAGTTTGGAACTCTGAAACTGAAAGGAATAGACCCATAAATCTGGGAGACCAGTACCAGCGCACCTCATTCTATTTTGCTTTGCTTTGTGGTACTTCCCAGATTTTTTTTTAACAATTTGAAGGTTTGTGGCCACTCTGCAATTCTGTTGGCACAATTTTTTAAA
Source organism: Carollia perspicillata (assembly GCA_004027735.1). NCBI lineage: Eukaryota > Metazoa > Chordata > Mammalia > Chiroptera > Phyllostomidae > Carollia > Carollia perspicillata. The sequence goes on from PVKM010000695.1 coordinate 66,822, forward strand.
TTGCATGTGCTCACTTCATGTCCCTAGGTTGCATATTAGTAATCCTCACAATATTTCAAACATTTTCATAATTTTTATATTTGTTATGGGGATCTATGATCAGTGATCTTTGGTGTTACTATTGTAATTCCTTTGACATGCCATGAACCACACCCATATAAGAGAGCCAAGTTAATCCTTAAATGTTGTGTGTTCTGATTGCTCAGCCAACCGACCGTCCCCTCATCTTTCTTTTTCTCCTCAGGCCTCCCTATGCCATGAGATACAACAATTTTTAAAACAGGCTAATTATTAAGCCTACAATGGCTTGTAAGTACTCAAGTGGAAGAGTCACACGTCTGTCATTCTAAATCAAAAGTTAGAAATGATTCAGCTTCATGAAGAAGTATGTCAAAAGCTGAGAGAAGCCAAAATGTGGGCCTCTTGCATCAAACAACCAAGTGTGAATGCAAAGAAAAAGCTCCTGAAGGAAATTAAAAGTGCTACTCCAGTGAACACATAAATGATAAAGAAGCAAAACAGCCTTTTTGCTAATAGCAGAGAAAGTTTTAGCCGTTTGCATAGAAGATCAAGTATCACAACATTCCCTTAAACCAAAACCTAATTGAGAGCAAGAACCTCATTCTCTTTAACTCTCTGAAGTCTGAGAGAGGTGAGGGTGCTGCAGAAAGAGAGTCTGACGTTAGCAGAGCTGGTTCATGGGGTTTAAGGAAAAAGCCATCTCCATAACAAAAGTGCGAGGTAAAGCACAGCTATAGAAATACTGATGTAGAAGATGCAGCAAGCTATCCAGAGACCTAGCTAAGATAATTAATGAAGGCAATTACATTAAACAACAGGTTTTCAATATAGACAAAATGACCTTAGATTGGAAGAAGATGCCATCTAGGACTTTGACAGCTAGAAAGGAGAAGTCAAGGTATAGCTCCAAAGCTTCCAAAGACTAGCTTATTGGCTCTTGTTAGGGCCTAATGAAGCTGGTGATTTTTAAGTTGAAGCCAGTGCTCACAAACTGTTCCAGAACTCCTAGGGCCCTTAAAAATTATAGTAAATCGAGCCCTGGCTGGTGTAGCTCAGTGGATTGAGCATGGACCTGTGAAGCAAAGGGTCACCAGTTTGATTCCCAGTCAGGGCACATGACTGGGCTGCAGGCCAGACCCCCAGTAGGAGACACATGAGAGGCAACCACACATTGATGTTTCTCTCCCACTCTTTCTCCTTCCCTTCCGCTCTCTCTAAAAATAAATAAATAAAATCTTTTAAAAAATAATTATAGTAAATCTACTCTGCCTGTGCTCCAGAAATGCAATGGCAGACCCTCTACAAGAGCACATGTGCTTACAGCGTGGATTACTGAACATTTTAAGTCCACTGTGGATACCTGCTTAGAAGAAAAGATTTTTTTCCAAAATAAATCTGCTCATTGACAATGCACCTAGTCATCCAAGAGCTCTAATGAAGATGTACAATGAGATTCATGTTGTTTTAATGCCTGTTAATACAATATCCTTTCTACAGACCATGAATCAAGGAATGAATTTCTTTCATGTCTTATTATTTAAGAAATACATTTTGTGAGGATATGCTGCCATAGATAGTAATTCCTCTGATGGATCTGGGCAAAGTCAATTGAAAACCTTCTGGAAAAAATTTACCATTGTAGATGCCATTAAAAACATTTGTAATTCATGGGACGAGATCCAAGTATCAACATTAACAGGAGTTTGGAAGAATATCTAACCCTCATGGGCAAATCTGAGGGGTTCAAAACTTTAGTGGAGGAAGTATCTGCAGATGGGATGGAAACAGCAAGTGAAGTAGAATTAGCAGTGGTGCCGGAAGATGTCACTGAACTGCTACAATCTCGTGCTAAAATTTCAACAAATGAGGAGTTGCCTCTCATAAATGGGCAAAAAATGTTGCAGGGATTCTTGAGATAGAATCTGCTCCTGGGAAGATGCTATGAAAATTTCTTAAATAACAACAAATGATTTAGAATATTACATAAACTTAGTAGATAAATCAGTAGCAGGGTTTCGGAATATTAACTCCAACTAGAAATTCTACTGTGAGTAAAATGTTGTCAAATAGGATTGCATGCTACAGAAATATTGTTCCTGAAAGAAATTGTCGATTGATGCAGCAAATTTCATCATCGCCTTATTTTAAGAACTTGCCACATCCAACCTTCAGCAACCACCACCTTGATTGGTCAGCAGCCAATGTTATGGGGGCAAGACTCTCCACCTACAGATCAGTTATGACTCAGTGAAGGTACCGATGATGGTTAGCATTTTGTAGCAATAGGTTATCTCAATAAAGGTATGTATGTTGTTTTTTCAGGCATAATACTATTACACATGTAATAGACTGCAGTATAGCGTAAGCCTAACTTTTACATTTCCTATGAAACCAAAAAATTCATGTGACTAGTTTTATTGAAACATTTACTTTTTGTAGTAGGCTGGAACTAAACCAATCTCTATGGGGTATGTCTATAAATAGGAAGAGATTCCAGTATTCTTTAAAAAAATTGATCAGTATAGCTAATAACTGTAATCTAAACAGTCATACCAAGTCAGAGTCTATGACTTTCATGTTTTCTCAGGTGGGAATGATTAAGAATGGTTAATCACAGGTAAGAGATGGAAAAGCCCTGTGTGTCAAAATGTTGCTTCTTGAGTAGCTCAGTAAACTAAGATCAGTGGAAACAAAGGGGAGCAGTGGAGAGTCAGCAGAGGTTAGGCAGCAGACGCAGGCACATGCACCCTCACACTGGCATGGTGCCTTATCACAGGATGTGTTTGTGGTTTCAAGGCATAGTGCTGAGATTTATTCAACAGTACACACAAAACAATTCTGTTGCACAGTATATGTTCTTGCAGACAGACACACAGCATGATTTCTAGAAAAGAACAATGAAAGAAGACAGTTTCTTCATCCATATTTTCATTTGTTATGGTTGTTGTTGTTTTGTGTCACTATAAAATATATGTATAAATATTTTATAATAAAAATAATTTTAATGATCAAAGCACTTGTGTCTCACAGAAGCACTAATTTTCTTTGAAAGACTCTGAATTGATAAATAATTTTGCTAATCAACACAGTTCAAAATGTAAAAGCATGTACATGTTTATAAAGTATTAAATACAACCAAACAATGGCTAGTAAAAAACACTTTGTTGAGATGATTCTTCATATTTTTTAAGGAATACTGTGATAGAATAGGGGAAGCTCACCTTTGAGACTCAATGGTGACCGAAAAACATATAAAGCCATTTGAGACCAAGAAAATGCCAGAAAGAACAGGGTTTGGGGAGAGTTTCAAGCTGTGGAGTGTCTTCCCTCAGAGTTATAACCATCAATGAGCACTAAGATTTCAAGGAAAAATAACAAATTGGGCTTAATTAAACTAATCTTAGTAGCAACCGGGCTCGGAGACACTATTGGATGCAACAGAGTAGGATATATTGAGATATCAAGCAACATTCAAAGTTAAATGCAGAATTATTATATTTCCAGAAGAGGAAATATATTCAATTTCCACCAGGAAGCTGGAATAAATTACTTAACATGTAAGAGCTTGTTTAGAAGTGGGTACTAGAGGTCTTCTTAGACAATTTGTGTGTGTGTGCATGTGTGTGTGTGTGTGTATGCATTGGAGAAATTAGTAATTTACTGAGAGCCAAGGCCAACCAAGGTTTTTGGTAGGAAGTCACTCTCCCTACCTATGTATCGAAATTACTTCTGTGATATAATTATCTCAAGCAATCTAAGATGGAATTCACACTTTCAGTTCCAGCAGGGAATTGTAGTTTGAATGAGAGAAAAAAGTAAACACAGTGGAAACTGGAAGAAGCCTAATGCATAATAAACCCATCCTACCAGAGCTGCCCTCACAGACACTGGATCCCTCAGAAGAGGAAAAGTGCCAGGCTGCACGTGCCTGCAGGGTGAGGCTTGTCGCATACAACAGGCTAGTTCCTGCACTGGCCAAAAAGGAGCACACAGAAGAAAGGATGAACAAGAGAACACAATGAATGTTTGAAAAACACTAAACACTAAACCCATATCATATGTGAGTTGGAGTCTTCTAAAAAATTAAGGCAAAGTACAAGGTAATTAAATCAAAATAAAAACACTTAAGCAGAAATCAATACAGCAGGTCCTCAAATAACATCATCCCATTTAACATCTGTTTGTTGTAACATTGATGAAATGTGGTAGGAACTTGACTCTGTTTGTATCAATTAGCCTATGGTAAAAATGTTTTTTTTAAAGGTTATTCCAAGAGCCTATGGATGATGTTAAGTAAAGACTTACTATCTATTTGTTATATTTCACATCCATTAACTTTATTGAAGTAACAAAAATATTATCAATGTCAAAATATTTTAGGCTTTGCTTCTTTGAAGAAATTTATGAAGACACATTAAATCTTACCTCCAGGACTCATCTACTATGTAGATCAGATAGATACATGAGTAGAACATACTCATCTGAAACTACCTGGTGCCCTTCAATGGTCTGTCCACATCTAGTGGTGAGGTAGCGGGCAAATAACAAAAATAACAAGCCTCCAATGCTACATGTTAGGCCGTTAAATGTTTTGGGAGGCTCTACCTCCTACCCTATGCCCTGAATCCAACTCATCCTGTTCTTCTCTCTCTCTCTCTCTCTCTCTCTCTCTCTCTCTCTCTCTCTCTCTCTCTCTCTCTCTCTCTATATATATATATATATATATATATATATATATATATATATATATATATATTTGTTTCCATATATATATATGGAAATATATATTTCCATGGAAATATATATATATATATATTTGTTTCCATTTTTTCTCCTCAAATGTGAATTCACTTAGATTATCTGCTTGGCTTCTGATTTGTATGACCACTTTGTCATTGTTTTTTTCCTGATGACATGCAAACTGAGGGCTACCGAAATCCCACCCAAATGCTAAACCCAATACCTTCAGTCCATCATCCATCTAGATCATTGGCTCCAGGTACCCATTTATATAGAAGAGTGGTTTAAACACACACACACACACACCACCCTATTAGGAGATGGATCCTAATTATTGAAGATATACATTCGTCTAGTGTTATTCAAACACTCTCAAATCAATTGTTGAAATTAAAATAAAAATTCTAAGTCACTACACTAGACAGAAAGCTTTCTGAAGGCAGGAACTTTGCATTTTCACCAGCACCTAATACAAAGCCCAGCCCATAGATACACAAAGGCAGAATTTAGCAAGAATTTGACTGACTGACTTGTTGACTTATGTAATGAATGAATGGCACCAAATACCTTCTTGGATATCTTAAACAACATATATGAAACATCAAGCTCAGAGAAAGTAGAGGTCATAGAAGTCTGATGACAGTAATACATGCACCATTAAACTTCTCCAGATAAGATATGTGAAATACAACTCTGACTACATTTTCTCCTACTTCTTTCCAATACAGATATTTCTTCTGGCAGTGAATCTCCATAGGTATCTGAAGAATAACTAAAAACACATATTAACATATGTATTTCATTATCACCTAAATTTTAACTTCACATTTCTCATAGAAAGTTCCATTTTAAACCATAGCACTCTGAAAACTGACATCTAGTAATTGATAATGCTGAATTTTCTAATCTGTGTTCCTCCCTGGAATTCTAACCATGGAATGAACAACCTTAATTTATCACTGACGTCATCACTTATTATAAGCATTCACCTAAAAATCTATTTTCTTTTAGGGTCCTTTCTTTTTACTTATTTATTCTGATGGTCTGCTTACCTCTGAGTTTGCCTTGCATTCCCAATTTGCCTTTCAGCCGAGTGGCTAGTGCAGACTGAAGGGCTATCACCATCCATCACCATCAGCAGCAGACTGCACGTTATTCACTGCATTTCAAATGCATGGTGCACTTCAGGTGTTATATCCTCAATGTCCATGGCTTCTCTGCCAATAATTCTTCTACTTTAATATTTAAGAAGCACCACAAAGTTTGGATGTTTGAATATTCGGCTTCACAAGTAAGCAGGATGCAGTAGGAAAACAATTTTTTTTTAATTCAACTTTTGCCCTGGCTGGTGTGGCTCAGTGGGTTTAGTGCCAGCCTGTGAACTGAAAGGTCACTGGTTTGATTCCCAGTCAGGGCACATAGTAGAGTTGCAGGCCAGGTCCCTGGTCGTGGGAATACAGAAGGCAACAGATCGATGTTTATATTGCGCATCAATATTTCTCTCCCTCTCTTCCCTCTCCCGTCCCTTCTCTCTAAAAAATAAATAAAATATTTAAAACACTTAATTTTCACCTATTTATCAGTTACATTGATTTCATAATAGCTTTCTATGACATTTCATTGGCCTTTTACTTTATGATTGGGTCAAGCTGCATAATTGCAACATGATTTGAGGCTTTTCTTTAAGTTAAACATTTTTTTATTGTTTATTCTATTACAGTTGTCCCAATTCTTCTCCCTTTAACTCCCTCTCCACAGCATCCTTCCTTCCCACAGTCAGTCCCCACATCATTGTTCATGCCCAAAGGTCATGCATATATGTTCTGTCTTTTTTCAGCCAGTCCACCCCAGCAGAACAAATTTTAACTTTGTGTCTCTTTTCCTTTCAGTGGATGAGTAGAGGAATGGGCAGGGAATTCTTTGTCCTTCAGTAGTGAATTATCAACACTGAACAGACATTAATCTCCTTAGTGTGAAAAATTGTGTTTTTATAAAGATGCAAAGTTTTAAATCTTTCAGGTGAAAGGAGTTTTAGGTCCTATTACTTACTTTGTTCATTTCTATAGAACATAGCTGAAATGCAAGTTATTCTCACAATGGGATTGTGTTTTGCTTCTAGAATCTCTAGAGTTTAGATTGTAAAATAAACATTAATTTTTTAAACATATGGTGTTTTCTATATTTATTTTTGCCACAAATACCTGAATCTATGTTCAGTCTTGCAGTCCCAGTTGCCATAAGTAAATTCAAAGAAAAATACTAAACATAGTATTTTTCTGTAAAATAAAAGACACATTTTTCATTTTCACCAATAACTTTATTGATTTGGACATTTTGAGTATGTCGGCCATCTCCTGCATGGTATAAAGTTTACTGTTCTCAATTAATGTCTCAATTTGATCTCTATCAACTTCAACTGGTCTACCTGACTGCACAGAATCATTCAGCAATAAATTCCCAGCACAAAACTTTGCAAACCACTTTTGACAGGTTCTATTAGTCACAACACCTCCACAATACACTGGACAAATCTTTTGTGTGTGTGTTTCAGTTGCATCATTACCTTTCTTGAAATAATAAAGCATAACATGCTGAAAATGTTGCATATTTTCTTTCATCTTCCATATTAAAATGGCTACACAAAAATATCACCAATTTTGATGTTTATTTACTGCATGCCAATATGAGAGTTGCAAAATGTAATCTCACAAAATTGTTACAAATGATGTTAGAGACAATGAACCACTACTAGAGTCATCTAACAGAAACAAACAAACAAACTTTTCAGACAACCCAATAGAATGCTTAAGAAAAACATACAATCTGAAGAGAATGTGCATTGAATATTCCGAGGATTACTTTTAACTGACAAAGATTACCATGTAATAGGTGCTTCCTAACATTTTTATATAACTGAATATTAGAGTGTAAGAAAAAACTATTTTCAAATTCATTTTAGAGGCCATTTCTTAGAGTTGTATGTGTATATCTGAAATCAATAGAATAACTGCATAATTTATTGTACAAACACTTTTTTGATAATGGAAAGAGCACCACAGATAGTAAAAATTAATTTTTCTTTAAATATTTATTTATTTGATTGATTGACTATAATGGTAGTTTAAGATATAGCTCTATTTAAAATCTCAAGTACTGGTGTGGTTTAGAGAAAAGGGAACCCTAGTGCACTGTTGGTAGGAATGCAGAATAGCGTGACCACTGTAGAAAAAAATATGGAATTTCCTGAGAAAACTAAAAATGGAACTGTTTGTTGACCAGGCAATTCCACTGCTGGGATTATATCCTAAGAATCCTGAAACACCAGTTCAAAAGAACCTATGCAGCCCAGTGTTCATAGCAGCACAATTTACAATAGCCAAGTGCAGAAAGCAACCTAAGTGCCCATCAGCATATCAAAAGACTATGGTACATTTACATTATGGAATACTATGCAGCAGAAAGAAAGAAGGAGCTCCTACTTTTCATGACAGCATGGATGGATCTGGACAGCATTATGCTGGGTGAAATAAACCAGGAGGTGAAAGATAGATACTATATGATCTCACCTATAAGTGGAACCTAATCAACAAAACAAACAAGCAAGCAAAATATAACCAGAGACATTGAAGAACAAACCGACAGTAACCAGAGGGGAGCGGGGAGGGGATAATTGGAGGGGAGGGAAAGGGACATCAAAGAACATGTATAAAGGACACATGGACAAAGCCAAAGAGGAGAGGCATTGAGGGTGGGGTGGGGGGAGAGGAGGGGGAGGATGAAGACAACTGTACATGAACAACAACAAAAAATAAAATAAAATAAATAGAATAGAATAAAATAAAAATGAAATAGAAAAAATGAAATAAGATCTAATTCCAAAGCTAAAATTTTTAAAGCTAGTAATTGCCTTAATGTCCATGTTCATTTTTTAAATTACTAAATCTTCAAATAAATTATGAGAACATTAAAAATAATCTAGAACATAAAATATCCTATTTATGTATTGAGATACTTTTATTAATTTAGTAGTCATAATTTTCTCTAATGCTATCAATATTAAAAGTAATTTTCTAAAATATATACTGTATTTTTTTAACATAAGTGGGTTTTTATGGTCCTTTTTTTTTCAAAACATGTCTATGATTTTCTTTAAAGTTGTATTTAGTGGGTAACTAAATGTGTACATCTTCAATTACCATTTCTCTGTAGATCATAACATTTTAAATTAAAAACATTGCTTATCTAGGAGCTAACATACCTGACAAACTCAGAGCAAACTAGGCTAAATGGAGAATTTTCTGAAAGTCTAATTTATGTCAAATAATTTAAATATTTTATCTCAAATACTTATGCAAGTACTGTATTCCATCTACATTGAGTATATTTCCTTGATAATTGACTAATAAAAGTATCCAAAACCTTATCTGTATTTATAATGCATTTTTTGTTACATCAAATTTAGATGCTGCCAAATTGTAAGCCTTCTTAATTTACGACATTTTGGGTTAGTAAAAGCTCTTGAATTGTGCCTCTCCAAAAATGTTTTTTTTTTTTTACATCAAACATTTTTTTTGTTTAGGTTGTTAGATATCTTCTAATTTAATTAATTTTACATATATTTATTCCTAATAATATAGTAACTGTTAATTCACCTACTCCATTAGCAGACAAGAAACTCTACAAAGTTTCAAATGATACATCTGTTTATAAGGTCTTTGAAATAGAAATTTATCAAAATTGGTTTGAATTTTTTCCCACTACAATTGATAAGCTCAAAGTAAACTTCTAGAAGTTTGTTCCCAACCCTTCTTGTCTTCCTGTATCACCAAAGGGGTGGAGGAGAAGTAAGAAACACTAGTGATGGTCACAGCCCAGGAATATAAGCCCCCTAAAAGATTGGTATTTAATCAAAAAGTACAGAACACTGCTGTTTCTCTATGCTTTATCACCATCCCAACAAGACTCTAGTATGAGAACAGTAAATGGCAGCTTAAAAAGTTGCAAGACACAGATGCTCCCTGAGGAGTACTTAAGCAAGCCTATATCTATTTTTTCAGTGAATCAATGATTAATAACTTGGAAAAACTTAAAGCAGGAGGGGTCAACTACCTTGTCTCTGGAACACTTGGGAAAATCGAGACAGGTTGTGGTTTGTTCTTTTTTGTAATTTGTTCATGTGATAAAAATAAAAGCTCCGTCCAGAGCACAGGTATCGTACATACTACCAGAGAGACTGGGGAGAAGCTGTAATGGAGATCTACTTCAGCCAATTAAAACAAATCCAGGCAAGTGCTAAACCAGACGAGACACCAGGATTGAGGCATAAATGAGGTCTGTCTGAAAAAGCTGGAATTTGTGGTCATCTAACTGGATATATTTCCCCAGGAATCTCAGTCGCAAGGGGTTTTGTTGCTATAGCTTTGTTCGCATATTAAGGGTTTAAAATTCAGACGCCTTTCATTTCTTTCATTCATAACTAAACTTGCCAAATTAAGGCTGAGCAAGACCAGGGTAAGTGACCTCATCCATTTACTAATTTTGTCAAAGAAGACACACAAGCCAAGACACGGTAGGCCATGGTGACGTTCACAAAGATCACTTATATCAGAACCATAATTTCAACCCAAACGTTGGATCCCGGCTTGCCCTTTTATTTCACTACACTGACAGTTTATGCTGAAGCCTTCTTTTTCTTTATCTTAATACTGATGTTCTTTTGGAGCTTTAATTCAGAGCAGCCTGAATGGCAGTTACAGAAATAAAAGCATTTATGGTATAATTTTAAACACTTTTTTTGGTAATAAGATTAACAGACTGAATAAAAAATCAAAGATACAATTCAGTCTGGTCAACCTCCTTCTTCCTTAATGAGATAATTCCCATGATATAATCATTCCAATGATTCAATCAGTATCTCTTTAAGGAGCATCAACCAACCACTGTGCTAGGTACTGAATACGGGGTTGGGAGTGGGGCAAAGAATGAAATGTTCAATAAACTTATCTAGCATGGAAGATTCATGAGTGCATGTAATTCAAGGCAACATATGAGGTCTGTCCCAATGGTATCCAGCCATGTACTATGAAAAACAGAGGCATTTATTGAAGAAGATATAAGATACAAGAAACATTGTTCATAGGACAATGATGCCTCAGTCCCCTTCAAAGTAGGCAGCTTGGGACCTCACACAGTTCTCCCAGTAGCCATCAACTACCCCATCATATTTTCCTGAATCTCATCAGTGGTCTGAAATCTCTTCCTTTTCAAAGGTGATTTTAGTTTTGGGAAGAGCCAGGAGTCACTGGGCACCAGGTCTGGCTCTAGGGGGAGCTGAGTCACCTGGGTTATTTGATGTTTCACCAAAAAACTCTGCACCAGATCTGATGCATAAGTGGGTGTGTTGTGATGAAGCTGCCAATCTCCAGTTGCCCATTACTGAGGCCTCCTAATTATCTGAATAGTCTCCACAGAGGAATGTTCACACTTAACACAAAATCTGATGCAGATTTGTTGCTCTACTTGCTCAGTCATTTAGCCTGTGACAACTACACAGTACACATGCTCACTCAACATCATCTACCACCCCACTGACTAGTACAGTGAAGTCACTATTGTTCACATATGTGCATTCCAGTCCACTATCCTTGGATGCCAGGTTATATCGATATTGCACAAACCATTCTCATTATGTAAAGATGGTTGGACTTTTTCTGGACAGACCTCGTATGCTCTAGCATGATTATGGGAACACTGACTGAAGTAATATTAATTCTGACATGTAGATAAGGTGCAGAATCATGCAAACTACTAGATGAAGTCATGATAGAAAAATCATGAGTGCTAATGGTGACTGCAGAATGAAAATTGTTCTTATTGTTTGTCATTTAAGATTTTAAATGTCATTATTTAGAGTTTTATAGAAGGGTATATCAGAGCCAGATAATACAGTTTTCCCAAAGTCATCTGAGAGTGGATACATATGTATTAGATGCCATTTAACTACTCTGTAACATATATTATATAGTTATAGATACCCCCTAAGAAGTGAGAAATATTAACTTTTATCCATGATGCTCTGTATGACAGCATCATAGGTTGGTAGTATGAAAGCCTAAAAGGAACTAAACATCAGCACAATCACCAAAGGTCTAAAGTAAAAGTAAGCAATGGTGAGCACTGGAAAAGTTCCACCTGGTGGACCAGGATGGAGTGACAGACACAGTAAGCCCACCCAGGGAGCTGCAAAAGGCTTTCACATCAACGATGGGACATCTCTCGCCTTGCTTAGTTTTGCCATTGAGGCCTTTACTGAGACTGTGGGATCCTGCCTTCATGAGGCCAATGAATTGTGTCTGAAAGATATTTTCAATTAAGCCAACTTTGCTTAGTAAATACTGAAAGTAATAATGTTTCATACAGACTAAAATTTAATACAACATATATGAAAATTTGATTTCAAGGATAAGAATTTATTATATTACAAATATGCAATAAAGCTTTAAGGCTGAGTCGATGGGGAAGAGGATTACAAAACTATTTATATATGATTCCTACAAAGATTTGGTCAATATATTGTCATATTTTCATATATTAATGGTAATACAAATCTACACATAGATTTTTAAGCTTTGCTAATTATCTAGAAATAGCAAGAAATATTGATTTTTGCCAAACCAGCTGTACTATTCAATAAACTGTTTTAAGGAGAAAAATTGCTCAGAAGATAAATTTATTTCTTTTAAATGCAAATAACCAATATTGTAAAATTTTAGTATTCAGTTATAGCAGTAAGTCCTCAGAGTAAATCAGCCAAAGAAAATTAAAATTTGAAAGTAATTATAAGGTATGTAAACTTAACAATTATTTATGATGTAGAAAAATATGTGAAACATTTGAACTATTTCTGTAAAGAATGCAAACTTTCATAACTATTATTTACCCTAAAATTATTAACCTATCAACATAGTATAAAATAATGCATATTAAAACAAATAAGTAGTAATGTTATATGACAATATTCAATTACTATTATTATAAAGCATATAATTCTATTATGCTATATATTCCAAATGTACCAATTCTGGGAGAATATGTCCTAGAATAAAGTTACTGCTTGATTAGTCTTAGAGAATGCAATTAGTGGCAGGAGAAAATTTTTATTTGAAACTAAATTTTAACTGTGAGTTTTAGGAATGTTTCAATAAAATGGCTATTTTCAGACTTGCCACAAGAATTAATTGTAATATCCAGATATGTATGAAATTTTTGAAATGTCAGATACTGGCAAATTGAAAGCAACAGAAGCTGCAGGGAATAAATAAGAAACTTGTACTTCGGCTCCACGACAGAAATTGCTTCTTTTTATGTGTGTGGTTCATTGATCATAGGCAGAATGAAATTTAAAGAAATATACACGTGTTTGTTAGTGTTGCCATGGCTGCCAAAAAACAAACAAACAAACAAAACAAAAGGGGTTGTGTAAACTATTTGCATGCAGGATGCTGGAAGGAGAAAATGATGCCACAGTGGAGACTTCCAGTATTACAAAACTATTCCACTCATAATGAGAAGCCCATCTCACACTACCAACACACACACACACTCACACTCACAGAACAAACTCTCAGCTTCCCACAGGCCTCTCTGTTTCAAAACTTTTGAACAGAACCTTCTGAACTGATTGTTGAACCACCGAGGAAATAAGCCATCTACTCTAAAAATTATCTGTTTGGCAGGCTTTGTCCCTCTAAAACTGTGAGAAGGAACCAATGAGTAGGCAAACCGAGAACAGGTATGTTGCCTTTAGTTTTCTCCTAACTTAACCCTGAAATTAGTCAACATTACAATTATTTGGCAAAAAAATGGTTTTCTACAGTTAAATAAAAACAAAAAAATGTATGGTTTTCAGAATAGTCAGCTAAATTTCTACAGTATTTCTTCTTTCCCCAAATAAATAAATATTACATTTCTTTTTGAAGTAGTTTATGTTGTTGAAGTGACTGAATCTAGGAGATAAAAATGCTTTACATTTTTTTCCTCTCAAAACTATTTTTTTAAAGAAATAATGATTTTTAAAATTCACATACTTGTTTCGGGGTGTCAATCTCCTAAATAATTTTAGTTCTCTAACTTTTTTAATTTTTTACTAGAATTAGAAAATGAATATATGTACCTCTGTTAGTAAGATATATAATCAAGGAAGTCACATATATGGGACTAGAAGCCTCCCTTACCAAAACTATACATGATTCTTTCAAATTCCCATAAAAAGATTCTTTTTGTTAACTCCTTGCTGTTATTACACTTACTAGCTGAACTGTGTATCAATCCCTCATTCCCTGGTTTGTCTACTTTATTTCCAAAAAATCTTCAAGTTTCTCAAATCTCCTTAGTACTAGAAATGAAGTTAAAATTTGCCTGTACCTTCTATGGACAGTTGCAGTCAATTACTGTCAAGAGGTGTATAAATTACAAGTCCTAAGTATTTGCTCCTGTCTGTTACATTTCCCTGGATGCTGCTTTATATTACTAAACTCAAGATAAAAATAAGAAATACATGAACTCGTGTGTGTATATTAACAGCTATGCATATTTTTCACTTATTTCCACTATGATTTTAAGAACTTATATTTGCTAGATATTAATCTTTTGTTAAATAAGATACAACAATGTGAAAAAGATTTGCAATGTCACATTTTAACATAAAAAGAAATCTGTAAAGTGGTATACTTATAAATGTAATATAATAAATAAAAACATAAAAAAGCAAAAATAAATTTAATCAATATTAAAATATAGTCTCTGTGATTTTTATTTACGATTTTTTGGCATTGATATATTACAAAAATAAAAGATTTAAATAATCACTGCATCAGTACATGTTTTACCTACTAAAAAACTGTGGTTTAAGGGAATCTTTAATTTTTTAATGTATGATGGTAAAATGAGTTTAATTGATAGTAATTGGTTTCATATGAACTTGTTTAATTTTTAAAGTAGAGAAACTTTAGTAAACAATGATTTAAAATGTAGTTTCAACTCTACAATTTGTAAGTATTAGGAATTTTCTATAAGAAAGATGCTAAAAAGTGATTTCTGATTTCCTTTCCAATTCTAAGATAATTGCATTTTAATAATAATTTAGTATAAAAATAAATTTAACTAGATTAAGTAATACATAGATGTAGATGTTAATATAGTTAAAAGCACCAAAAAAGGCAAAATAATACTAAAACTTCCTGACTACTACCCAAACTCTCTCCTCCTGAGATTTTTCTGTAATATTTTTATTCCTTCAAGAATTATAAATATTTATGTGAGCAAATGCATCAACATGGAATTTTATAATTTTATGTGTATTAATATTTAAATCGTGTTTAACTTTATAGGAAGGATAAAACAAGGTACTTGGAGAACTGAAAGAGGGTTAAACGTCAAGGCAGAAGAGAAAAGTTCATTCTTTTCTTAGGATTCTCTGGAACACTGTAGGAACACACAGTCCTTTCATTGTGAACACCTACAGAAGTGAGCAGAAAGCGCATCTGCGCCTCCTCAATCAACGTATTTCATATTCACTGCGTCCTCGGGCCTGGGCTCTGCCAGTTCCTCTGGAATTTGGTCTCTCTGAGAAGGTGATCTTGCTGTTACAGTTGATAATATTATAGCTGGTGACACCGAATGCTGTATAATATTCTTCACTTTGTGAGTGACTCAGAGTTATGTGATGAATACAATTTTAAACAACCTTCTTAAATATGTATGCACATATGTTTTGAAATATAAATACAGAATTGAACCTATAACCCAAAGTACACTCTAGGATATTGTCAAGCCAAAGGCTAACGCTAAAAATAAATTTTTCAAAAATTCAAGAGAACCTCCCCACAAAACTTTCAGTTAGGACATTGGTATGTTTCAAGGATAAACTAAGGTCAGGTTTTAACCTGCACCTCAGAAATGTTTATATGAGCAAAGATTTCCAGTAAATCCAAAGAAAAGAAAGTCTTTTATTTTCCAATCTGGGAAGTACATCCACCAAAGCAAAACTAATAAATAAAATGCAGTAGAAAAATACATAAAACTTCTAGTTTAGTACTTTATCTAGTTGACCAGAGATAAAGGGTCAAAATGATATCAAGGTCAAGATGAAGCTAAAGATAAGAAGAGAAGTAGTTAAAATTTATCTAGGATTAGTGAACTTGGTCAATTTTTCTGACATTTTTTAAGGCCACAGTATCTTTTACCCACCTTTTCTGCACTTAGGGAAGTATCAAAAATCAGTTCTGGTGAGATGTATAATCTAGTATTTTGGAGCTGTGGTAAAATCACATTATATCTCTGTATATCACTGCATTTTAGGTGGATTTAAAATGTAGTAAGAAGAGATACTTGATTCTGTCTCTGAACTCACATGGGGGCCAAGTTACATAAACTAACCAGTACAATTTAATTCTGTTTTCATAGGTAAGAAAACTAAAGTTAAAATAAATGGAGGAAAAAGTTATCTGTTATTGAAAACAATTCAGAAACAATAGATCTATATGTCTGCTTTCAGGATTTTTGTGGTTCAAAAACTCAGATTCTTGGTTACAGAGTGTTGCTGAAAAAATTTAAACTGGGAGTATTATGCAAATGGGCTGGTGGGAGACACCCAGAAAAGCAGGAAGAAAGAAAGAAAGAAAAGAGAGAGAGAGTGGGAGAAACAGAAGAGAGAGGAAAAGGGAGGAAGGAAGACACTTCAGAAAACAGAAGGCTTTAAACAGATAATGACAACTGCAGGTTCATCCTTACTGAACCTATTCAAGGGTAGAAATTATGCGCAAAAGTCCTTTAATATCAAAGAATAATAATGCACAGGTGATCAATTTTATTCACATTTTGGGATACACTAGGTTTGTTCATGCTTTCATTAATATGCTGATTTATTTTAAGATATTTATTTAAACTCTTTTATGTTTTAAATTATTTAATGGGCCCTGGGGATATTTGGGGCAAGACGGAAAAGAACTTTCTTTTCATAGAATTAAATAGTCAGGTTTAGTCATCTAGAATCTGATAATCCAAAAATAATAGTCAATGTTGAAAGCACGATGTTTTTCCATAGTATGAAACATTTGCAATAAGGGCAACTAAATGGAACTACAAAATATTTTAAGCTTAATATATCATAAAACCTGAAATTCTGACTTTAGAAAATAAGGTTTAGATTAATCAAGTTCTTTAGATACTTAATGTATTGTGTTTTTCCAAAGAACTCTCTAAAATATAAATCATTTAGGAAGATATAAGTTAAGAATCATAATTCACCGTGAGTAAAGATTCCTAAAAAAGAGTAACTCAAACAAAATCAATGATGACTCTGTCACATAATAAATCTGGGACAGACAACCCAGGGCAGGGAAGTCTCCAAAATTCCAATAACACCCCGCCAAGCTCCTATTGTCTTTCAACAGTCTCTGCATTGCATAGAGGAATATGTCTTAAATGGTGACAACTGGAAGCTGATAGTTGAATAAGGAGAAGGAAATCATTTGCTGAAGTATGGGAACCTAAAAGTGCATTCTTTTCTTAGGATTCTCTGGAACACTGTAGGAACACACACTCCCCCCAACACACACACATACACCTGCACACAGACAGGTGTGTCCAATCATTGTGCAGTATTGCAGTCACCTCTGTCCTAAGGAGTCTGTAAAAAGTGCTTCAGTAAAATAAATAGATAAGATGTTTCCTTACCATCTTGATAGCAGAAAGGAAAAAGAGTGAAATACTTCCAAACCAATAGTGTTCATGGCTTTAAGTTATAGTTAGCTTATTTTTGTTACAAATCAAATGTCAAGGAACAAAATGAGAAAGAGGTAAGTGGATGAAAAAAATACAGTGTGATTACTGTCTGGCAGAGAGGAAATGATGAGATTCATTGTCGCTAATGCTTTGGGCATCTTTACTGAGCAACAGATTACTCAT
Organism: Carollia perspicillata; assembly: GCA_004027735.1. NCBI lineage: Eukaryota > Metazoa > Chordata > Mammalia > Chiroptera > Phyllostomidae > Carollia > Carollia perspicillata. The sequence continues at coordinate 84,549 of PVKM010000695.1, forward strand.
AAATAACCCAACACTTAGTGTAATATTGGTTACCATCATTTTAGTTAAAAGATGCTAAAGCCTTATTAGATAACAGTCTATTTCTCGGCTTTTGCAGGCTAGAGTCCCTAGAGACAACATATAACACTTGATCTTAGCTAAAAGGCCAAGACGTAATAGTCAGGATACACTGGAAAACACATTATGGATCTATGGCACCGACTCAATTACCAGGAGATAGACAGAATAACAAGAAAGCTTAAATATATACAACTGAAATCTATTTTAATATCTGTAGGAGAATAAAAACCAGTAGGCTTATACTTCATTTTTGAGTTTTATTTTTAGTGTGCTTCAGTAACCTTATTGTTTACTACATAGCTCAGAAATCAAGATCTCATTTCTCTAGCATTATATTATCATCTTTGTGGATAAACTTACTGTATTTTTGGAACACTTAGGTGAAACACCTAGGTTTCAGAGGAGGAAAATAGGAAAACAATTTTTGAAGCAAAAAAATGTGGTAAAATATTTAATAAGATAAATAACATAATATTTCGCCAATATAAATGTAAACAGAAACTCAACAGCAGCATTAACAACCATTATTCCTCCCAAATTTGGGGGGGTGTATCTTATAATCCTAAAAATATGGTATATCTTTTTAATAAAATATGATTTCTATGTTGTCCTTAATTTAATGTTTAAAGAACTATAATTTTACAAAAGTTCAGTGATAAAAACAAAGCATTAGTTTTTCCTTTCTTTCCAGAAACAAAGGTTTGTGAATTTCAGAAGTATCAGTGGCAAACCTTGAGAAGGATGTAATTTTTTGAATACAACAAAAGCTAATTTTAGCTACACTTTGTATTTTCTAAGCCTTTCAGAGTTTTAGCTTTGATTTCCAAGTGACTCCTTTCTCATTTGTAAAAGCATGTGCACATCCCTTTATTTGGGTGAAATAACTGTGCTACGTAGAATGCTACCCCTGGTTAGTTGGGGGACCAAAGACAGTACCAGAGCCGCAACTGAGTTTGTCAGGAAGAACACATTGTCTTCTGCAGCTTCCACGTGTGGTGGGCATCGCCTTTGATTTGATTCACCCCAAGCACATCTAGTTCCTAAAATTACATTTCCCTTTCACTTGCATAATTCCCATCTACAGGTGAAACATATTATTCCTACTCTTCAACAAGTCTGGTATGCAAGTTTAACAACTGTTGGCTTCTGTTAATAAGCAGTAAAAAGAATTGTGATAATAGATTAAGAAGCAACATCTATGTGACAGTTTCTATTCAAAGCCCTTTATATCTACACTCTCATTTAGATTATTCATCAAGTTTACAAAGATGGTATATTTATCTATCGTATAATTATTATTATTATGTCACAGAGAGGAAACTGAGGTACCAAGAGGTTAGGTAATTTATCTTAGTGACACAAGGGCATGATGAAGCTAGGTAAGCTCTGAAACTTGGAAACGTGACTACAGAGCCTGAATTCTTAGCCAACATGCAATACATTCTCCTAAAAATCAAATCTAGTCCAATTTAGTATACATTGTCCATAAGTTTGTAATGTGCAAGACATTGCTATTAAAGAGTGCTGAGGCTTCAATACTGAGTTAGAGGAAGCAATCTCTTTTGAAGCTAACAATAAAAGGTAAAAGGAGATGAACACTGATAAGTAAGGCACAGTAGTAAAGTATTTTGCAGCCATGTTTAAGAGAAATATTTGGAAATACTAAGATGAAGAGGCATACTACATTTATCTGAAGCAGATTTTGAGTAATAGAATTAGTTTTTGACAAGGACTCACAAGACCTAAGTTCAAATTTCATTTCAGTCATTCCTTTGTGATTTTAGAAATGTTATTATCCTCTTTGAATCTTGGTTTCTTGTGAGATTTAGAAACTGATTATATAATACTTTAGAGGGTATAACAAGAATCAGATGTTCAGTGCATAAGTATTTTATGCTAGGGCAAGGTTAAAGTCAGAATAGAGATTTGACATACCATCCTACATTTCCATATTAGAAAAGAAAATATTTTTATATAGTTTCAAAGAGATAATTTTTCAACTTAATCATAATAACTTATGATTTTTTACTATCTGGACTTCTGAATAAAATAGCCATCCGTATGTCATATAAACCAATTTATTTTTCTTCCTATTTTAAAAATTGTTTATTCACTAACAGATTATATCTTCACTTAAGATTATTGAAGTTTGGTTCAGCTATTATTTTTATGAATACTTCTTCTTTAAATACAGTATAAAAGAAGAGCTTTATGAATCAAAGATGCAAATTTTGCCTTAAGAACAAAATTATAAAATCGTATCGATTACAAAACTGTTGGAGTGTGGAATAATCACATTAGACAGCAACATTTAGCTTTCTACTACTGCTATAATAGAGCAAGTTGATTGGCCTACCATAAACATTGAATCATCCCTGACTTCACTGGGGAATTTGAGTCTCATACTTCCCAGTTGACAAGACTGGAAAGGCATTGAAAAGGAACTTGGACATGTATATTTTTAAATTTTTGAAAAATTCCTCAGGCCCTGACCAGTGTGGCTCAGTTGCTTGGGCATCATTCACAAAGTGAAAGGTTGCCAGTTTGATTCCCAGTCAGGGAACATGCCTAGGTTGCAGTTCAGTCCCTGTCAGGGTTGTACAAAGGGTACACAAGGCAATGGATTGATGTTTCTCTCTCACATTGATTTTTCTCTCCCTCTCTTCTCCCTTTCCCCCTCCCTTCCCTTCTCTCTTAAAAAAAAAAAAAATCACTAAGCAGCCTCAAAGCATTAGACATTGTAATACTGATCACAGAGACATTCCTGATCATAATAGATGGATGTTCTTCCTTAATTTGGATTGCCAAATTGATTATTTCTATAATTATGCTAGTTCATTTGCCTCTAACAACAAATACACATTTTTCTCTTTGATTTACATGTTCATGCCTCACAGGACTAACAAATTTTCAGGTCTTGAAACAAAACAAGAAATAATGTATTTTTCAATTTGACAAAAAAAGCAATAACACAAAGTATATTTCATATTGTCAGCCCTCACTCTGACAACTGGAAGGGGATCTCTTCTTCTTAGTGGAGTTTTAGACCTTGTCATAGAATATGTAATGGGTTTGGATGCTTGGGGTATGAAGGTTGAAAGGAACTGGTTTGATCGATTTAAATTGGAGAGAGTAGAGTCAGTTGGTGAAGAGAAATGATAAACGTGAAGGGAAGGAAAAAGGAGAAGGGTAAGAACTGGCAGTCTCTGAATAGTAGAGGTTTAGAGAAGAGAATAAGAAATAGTGCCATGATGTCATGGGTGTACCTGTGAGGCAAAAAAGGATAAGAAATATACTTTAAAATTATTGTTTGATGCTATAGATGAGAATATCCTTTTCAAGTTTCTTAAGACATATCAGTTAAGATTTAGACTATTTTACAGTTTATTGAAGGTATTTTTCATCTGCAAGAGAATGATATAGGTTACCTCAACATAATGAAATAAAAGAACCCTATCTATAACTTCTTTCAAAAAGAAAAACAAAAACAAAGAGAAGATCTTAGTAAACATAAATACAGTATTGTCAAAATGACAAGAAAATACATCAGAACTCAGTACTTTGAAATTTTTAATAAGTATTTTTTTCTCAAAGTCTTCACAGTCCTCATTCTTACAACAACAACAACAACAATCCCTGGATGTTACAGATCAAACAAGCAAAGGAGAACTCTGCAGGTAGAAAGAAGGAGGGAGAATGCCCAGAGGTCTCAGGGCTTGAGGGAGACACAGCAGTGAGCCCTCTGAGTGTTCTCACTGCTCCAGGCACTGCAGGCTCTTTGAAACTGCCTGAAACTACCAACCTGAAACTGCCAAACTGCACAGACCAAATGAAGCTCCGAGAAAAGTCTATTCTCCCTAGCAAAAGGATCAGAGCAGACTGGCCTAACAACAGAACATCTGTTTGTCAATACTTGTCCTATTCTAGCCAAACACTAACAGAAAAGCCATATTATAGTTTTACAAGATGTCACCATTGGAAGAAACTAGCCGAAGGTACTCGGGATTGTTCTATGTTATTTCTTAGAACTGCATGTGGGTCCACAATTATTTCCACATAAAATTTTAATTAAAAATATATTCTACATATATCTTTTTGAATTCCTGTTTTTGTTTTCTTTGGAAAAATACCCCAAAGTAGAATTGCTGGGTTGTATGGTAGTGCTATTTTTAATTTTTAAAAAGACTTTATTTATTTCTTTTTAGAGAGAGGGGAAGGGAAAGAAAAAGAGAAGGAGAAAACCATCAATGTGTGGTTTCCTCTCATGCCCCCCTTGCTGGGGACCTGGCCTGTAACCCAGGCATGTGCCCTGACTGGGAATCGAACTAGTGACCCTTTGGTTCACAGGCCTGCACTCAATCCACCGAGCTATATCAGCCAGGGCCCATTTTTAATTTTTATCAAGAAACTCCATACTATAATTCCATAAGGGCTGTATCAATTTACCATCCCAAGAGTAGTCCTGGCTGGTGTGGCTCAGTGAATTGTGTGTTGGCCTATGAAACAGGAGGTCACCAGTTCAATTCCCAATAGTGCACAAGAGTTCCCTTTTCTCTATGGCCTAACCAACACTTGTTATTTGTTGACTTTTTCACAATCAGCATTATAACGAGTGTGATGTGATAACTTATTATGGTTTTGGTTTTTATTTCCCTGATGATGAGTGATGTTGAGCATCTTTTCATGTGCCTGTTGGCCAATTGCATATCTATATACCCTAACGTTCACTGCAACAGTATTCACAATAGCCAAGATGTGGAAGCAGCCTAAGTGTCCATCTACTGATAAATGAATAAAGAAAGTGTGATATATATATATATATATATATATATATATATATATATATATATATACACATGCACACACACATATATACACACACACATATAATGGAATATGACTCAGCAAGTAAGAAGGGAACCTTGCCATTTGTAACAGCATGGATGGACCTAGAGGTTATTATGCTAAGTGAAATAAGTCAGAGAAAAATAAATGCTGTATGATTTCATTTATATGTATAACCAGAAAAAAAAAAGAACAAACAAAACAAAACAGAAATAGACTCAGATGCAAAGAAAAAACTGACTGATGTTTGCTAGAGGGGTGGAGATGGGATAATGAGTGAAAAAGAAAAAGGGTGAAGGGAATAAGAGATAAAAATTTCCAGTTACAAAATAAATAAGCCACAGTCATTTTATGTGCAGCACAGGGAACAGAGTCAATAATATCATAATAACTTTGGTGACCAATAATTATTAGACTTGTGATGATTACATTTTAAGTTATGTATAGGTAGAATTACTATGTTTTACACCTAAAACTAATATGGTATGTCAACTATATCTTAGTAAAAAAATACATTTTTAATATATATTCTGTTTCAAGTTCAATGCTATCTGCAGATTAACACATTACATCTAAGTGTCTTTTTTATTTGAACAAACAACAAAGTTTTAGAATAAATTTTTAGAGTGCTCATGGAAGGTCTACTGCCCATCAATAGCTCAGGGAGGGCCCTTTCCACACAGAGCCAAGTCCCTTCTGAAATCCTACAAAATACAGGGTGTGGCAAAAGTAACTTTACAGTTGTGAGTATGCAAAACACAGAGCTTATTTTGTTTTATTATTTGTTAATGATTGTATTACTTTACATATGAACAACCGTAAACCTACTTTCGCTCCATGTTGTATTTGTTCATTCAATAACCTTTTTATGAATTTATATTATATGTCAGGCTTCAGGAGTATAGGGGTATGGTGGCTCTGATCTATTAAGCAGTCATACCCCTGTAGTGAATACACACCTACATCAAGCTATGTTGTGCCGTGACAGATACAGGTGCATGTGAGGAAAACAAACCATGAGAACACAGTACAGGGAAGAAATGATAGAGACAGCAGCCAACTGTACATATAGGTTGTTGACTCTGCTTTCACCAACACATCCATATAGGGACAACAGTTTATTCTATGGTTTTTGCACAGTTCTTCTGCTAAGATTATGCCACACCTGAGGCACCTATTCAACAGGACTATATTGGTGCCTCGTAGCATTTCTCAATGGTGCAGATATCACCAATGGCGCACATTACAGTTAGAGCCATGCTCCTATTCCATCTTACAAATACTTTTTTTCAAATGGTGCCTGGAAGTCTTTAAACAAAAACATATTAACAGTTTTTCTTTTTCAGATATGGGAGTAATTTTAAAGACACTGATGCTGGATATAATTATCAGAAAACTAAAGTATACTTTTCAGACAAATGAAATATCTATAAGTCTAAGTTCTGAAAAGTATGAAAGCCATAGATATTAAAATAAAGAATTAATACTCAGAAAACCAATAATAAAAGCATTCTTTCACTGCGTTTAGATATTTTCATTTATTATCAACTTTATGCAGCTACTGTAATCAACCAAACTTTCCTAACTTTATTAAATTTTGCATATTTTATATACTTTGTCCATATTACCCTATTACTTTTCTCTAGTAATTTTTACTGTATGTTAGATATTGTGAATAAGGTTTTGTGGAGTATCTAGATTTTCTGTTTTCCCTAAGAGTGTTGATTTTAATTCTGAGCATCATTATTTTGGCCCATAGCTCATGATGGTTTTAGCTTTCTGTGGCAGGTCTGGTGAAACCTATACTCTGAAGGACGGTTTAGCTCTCCATAGAAGTCAAACACTTTCTGGGTCTCAGGTGACTAACTCAAGTACTCAGTGAGGTCTCTTACCTCTAGCTCATTGCAATCCTACTAACTCCCAACCCTGTTTGAGCTCTGAAAGTTTTTGAGATTGTATTTCCCCATTAGTTGCTGTTTGTCCTTATAGATTACACTTACATGAAGCCATTACTCTAGTCATCCCTCTTCACCTTTGAACTTTCCCTGAGTAGCTCTGCTTTATCCAGTACACCTTCCTGAGAATTTCAGCTTCCTCAGCCTCCCCTAACCCCTCCCTCATCCCACTGAAACTCATAGGGTCTATTTGAGTTTCCCCTTGCTGTACGGTGTTCCAGAGAGTACCCCCAGGCCAAAATCCTATGCAAACATAAGGTTCATATAATTTCTTTTTTTCATGAGGGGTACATCCTTACAATTTCTATTTTCCAATGTTTGAAATAGTTATGTCATATATTTGGTTCACTTTTCAAGTGCTTTTAGGCAAGGATGTCTAATCCTACACAGAGGCAAGAGTGTCTGGATTCGCTCTGAAGGGAGAGCTAACACGCTCTGAAGGGAGAGCTAACGAACAAACTCCAGGCCTTTGTTCAGCCTTGATGATATCTCCTCAGGTTTGGGAAGGGGTAAGCTTTCTTTCAAACTGCTCATGGACTGGACAGGAGAAATAAAGAGGAATGACTGCAAGGCATTTCCCTTATTTATTTAGAATGATCAGGTTACCGTGAAGGCAGTAGGGATCGCTGTGGGAAGAGCAGGTTGTTTGTATGTTTGCTTTTATTATGAGGTTGGGTAAAAGAGCCCAGGAATAAACTTTCAGACATTTCAGTTTTAAGATATCTGTTAGACTCCTTGAGGTATGCTAAGTAGATAGTTAGATATAATAAGTCTAAATATCAGGTAAGTGAAGGGACCAAAATTCTGCCATCCTAGAAAGTTGCTTTTTGGGGATATTGATTTTAAGCTGCTCATTAAGAAACATAAGGCACAAAAAGAACTTTGACCCTCCTCCCATTCAAGCCGAAGAGACTCATATAAGGAAACCTGCCTTGGGAAGGAGATCTTAGAATGTAGCCTTAACCTAATTTGAATTAAGAACAGCAATAAACAAAAGGGTAATCAAGAGGGCCTCAGGCAGGTGCCTGTTAACTGAACACCCAGTGCCCCATTGTTTCGGAGTGGCTAGCAAGGGTTTTCCTGCCAACTGTGCTCCTCTCTTCCTCAACTACCTGTAAGCTCTCCAGTCCCACGTCTGAAATCTAATACCCCCTGGCCCCACCTGTTTTCCTTTGTCCAAAAACGTCCTCTATGCCCAATGTTGCCTCATTTTTGGGGTGTATTTTCATGGCTTGATCATGTCTGTGTGGATTTCCCATGTGTATATATTAAACTTTTTGATTTTCTCTTGTTATTCCGTATCTGTTAATTGGCTATTAGCCCAGCCAGAAGAATTTAGAAGTTGGAATGAAAAAGTATCAATATTTTTAGTCCCAACAAAAGAGATGCAGGGTAGTTAGTTAATTATGGAGTTCTCAGTGTGTAGAAGATAAAAAAAAAAGGTCTAGAGATGAGGTAACATTCTCCTGGGCAACAAATGTATATGGAAAAAGAGATGACAAATAGACCTCAGACCTTAGACTTACTTGGTTCCTCTTTAATGAAAAATGAATTCTTAATTGAGTCCTTTTTAAAGAAAGGGTTGTTTCCCCTTTATTTAGATAGAACACATCAGTAGAACTTTTTCTTTTCCTTTGAACTTGGTGTTCAGAGGAACGCAAAGTGCACAGATGTGGGGAGTAAGAAAAGATTGAAAAGACTTAAACAGATATTATTGAGAAAGTCAGTTCAGATGTGTTATTCTTCTACTGTTGCTGGTGGAGATAGGATTCTGCCATGGAGTCATAAGAAAAGCATTTTGGAGACTAATGTGTAGGAGGAAGTGAGCAATGGTGGCGAGATTAATTGGAGTCAAAACAAGGACTGCTCCACTGTGCCTGAAGTCTCATCCATGACCAGGCGGTTCACCTCCATCTCACTGTAGAAGAAGTCCAGCCTCTGGGGCCCCAGATCTGCCCACCAGGCCCTGGAGGGCCAGGCCCAAGAGAGGGAGGACTTCTCCGTGCCCCACTTCCCCATCTGCACATGGGCCACCATGGCCAGGACTAGTACTATGCTTGGGGCCATGAGTCGGCTTAGGTGGCTGCCAGACTCAACTTGCATGGCTGCAATGGAGAAAGCACACAAACGAACAAACTCCAGGCCTTTGTTCAGCCTTGATGATATCTCCTCGGGTTTGGGAAGGGGTAAGCTTTCTTTCAAACTAACCAAACTTCCTAATTCTTCGTGGGCTTGTGTTGAGCCCTCCCCTATCCAATCTTTTTCCTGCATTGTCTGGGGTTTCGTGCCCTTATCCTATCCAATTCTTTTCCTAGATTATCCAGGCTAGACTTTTCCTCTTTATGTTGCCATTCGGCTCCTACTATACATGCCTCAGGACAGGAATTTCCCTTTCACTGGTTCTCCCTCCCCCTAGTAATCTATGAGAAGGGCCTGTTGTTTCCTAGGAAGATTAGCAAGCCAGTCTTTCCTCCCTACTTGGGTGAGGGAGTGATGTTAATCCTATTGGTGGAGCAATGTGGATATCCCCCAGAGTGTCTGGAAGCTGTCATTTCAAAACTTAATCAGGCTTTGGGTCTGATTCCATTTGCTCCTTTGCTTTGCTAATGACTAAGTTAACGCTGTAACACTGCCATACTAGATTATAAACCCCTCAGTGGGAGAGGGCATTTTCCTCTATTTTATTTGTCTTTTTTACATGCCAGTGTGTAATTTGTAAGTGCTAGCAGATAGGTGCTTATTTTAAGTGCTGTGGTATAACATATTGCATCACACAATGAGGACACTTATTATGAGAGGCACCATTATTAGTGAGCCACTAAGAAGGAGACATTACAATGACAGTTAACATCTTAATTAATTTTGTGTTAATTATAATTAACATAATTAATATGGAGTTCACTATAATGTTAATAAATGAAAATGCATCTTAGCATTTACATACAATTATATATTGTTTAAACATCTATTCGCTCTATGGAGGAAGTGAAGGAAAACATGGATGAAGAGAAATGTAAAAGGCCATTTACACATATGTCTGGAACAGTTCATGCTACATAGGACATGCTTGACAAAACCTGTGTACTTCTTAAGTGAACAAATGAATGCTTTACCTTTCCATTTCCATCCAAAATAAGAACTTATGAGAGGAGACTTCCTGGAAAAGTCCCAGGTGAAACTAGTATAATGTTGAATTCAGTAAAATGTAACTCTTGAAATACATCAGTAAAAACAAAGTTATTCAATTTTAGTGCATTTGGCTCCATATTGGTCTCAAGTTATTTCATGCTGTGGATAAGTTTACTTTTAAGCCATAGAGAAAAGTGATTTCTGTGTGGTTCTATACCAAACTAATTTTAGCATTTTAGTAATTAAATCTGAAATTGCTTTCTTTTGTTTACTGAAGCAGTGGTGTTTACATTACAAGAATGTAAATCACTTTGGCAGTAATGAAGATGCTTCTATGGAATTACATAAGACCTATAGTATTGTCTGTGATTTTGTGAAAACAAAGGCCACTTAAATATTTTATGCATTTTATATATAATCAATTATAATTATAATAAATAATGTATGACTATAATATATAATTAATTTAACTGTATATTGAATATGTAATCATTTACTTTTGATTTATATATAATCTTTGGAAAAATATATTTTTGTGTAATTCCTGTTAGGCAATGACTGAATATCAGTGTCCTGCCGAAATTCATACTGAAGCCCTAACTCCCAAAGTGACGGTATTTGGAAGTGGGGCCTTTGGAGGTAGGGCTAGTTTTAGATGAGATCATAGAAGGGGGATCTTAATGATGGGAACCGTGCCCTCATAAGAATAGGGAGTCCAATAGTAGGGAAGCAGAGGTGATCAATTCAACTTTATAATTATTCCTGTAAAAGAAAAATATTTTCTAGTCAAGTGAGTCTTCTGAGACTCAATCAAAAGGTATCATTCTCCTTAATGTCATCTGGCATTTTAGAATTTTTGGAATAAAAGAGTATGATATGACTTTGTTTAAGCCATAGCTACATGTTTTCAAAGAGCTTAGCCAACATCTTTACTAATAGTTTTCTGTATTTTCCAAACAGTCTGCAATGAATTGTATAAACAAATAAAAATTTTAAAAAGAAACCATACATATAGATATAGATAGATTTGATTGAACTGGTGTTACTACTAAAAGCTGGTCTTTGATACTTGGGTGCCTAAAAATTTCATAAGACTTATCACTATAAAATGTTATTCTATATGTAAATAGCATGCACAGTATTTTGACTTTAAATGAATGGTTGCCTCATCTAATCACATATCATATAACTGGGGGAAAAGTAAATGGTATCCTTATTGAATTATTAAAAATATCCCTCCAGAATTAGAAGAAAAAAAAACATATAGAGCTAGCACTATTTCTCTGGGAGAAACCCTCAATTTTAGCATATTTTTGAATAGACATAGGCATAGTCATAGAATATGGTCATAATCATAAAGTTGGATTAACTTTTCAGCCACAGATCCTGCAAAGGGGCTTCTTATTGAGGATCAGGATTTAGATTTAGAGTACTTGATTTCATATCTAAGGAAAATTGTATGGGTAAGTTTCTTAATCTGTGCAAGCTGCAATCCCCTCATATGATCAAGTAAGCGTAATAATACAACCAAATTCATAAAGTTGGATGAGGATTTAAAAATAATTTATCCCTATAACTGGCAAACAGTTGGAGCTCCGTAAGAGAATGGTTTTCATTGTGATGATGCCAATTCAGAGATGGATACTAAGGTTAAATGACACAATAGTGTATGTATACTTGGGTTCCTCTTAATGGACTTCAAGGATATATAGTTAATATGGAGTAATTGAAAAGGACTAGATGGTAGTTCATAAATTTTCACTTATTCAGATAGTCAGTAATTCAAAGTTGGAGAAGTACCTTGGAATAAAGATATAATGAAAATACATATTTTAAAATATCAAAGTCATGTCAAATTACACTTAACATGTGTATTTAAAATTTATCATGCTGTGACATTTTTATTCGCACATTTAACTAATATCCTATAATAAAGCTATGAGGCAAAGTGTTAGAGAATATTTGGACTCAATAAAGAAAATTTATTTTATTTCTAGTGTCATTATCAAGAGACTTATTAATAACAGGTCATTGATAGACTTAAATGTAACAGATGTCTAAGTGTTCTTACACACATAAAATACCTTTCAGAGTAAGAATATACAGAAGGTTTCATTTCAGAGTTCTTCCATACTATTTCCTGGAAATTTCTATAATGCTTTATAGGTGAGGGGGATGAGAGAGGTGGGATAAGGTAGAATGTGTGAGTAAATCCTACAGGGATAAATTTAATTGTTTTAATTTATATATTGTTCTTATTCTTAAATGTTTAGGAAACTATGAATATAGTATAACAATTTATGCTATTTAAAACCATAGAGTTGCCTCAGAATGCCCATTTTTTATTTCCAAGTAAGCATGACTTTGATGTCTTCTGCTGTTAATTGCCCATCATTATTTTCCCTTAATTTTCATTA
>PVKM010000696.1:0-96913 GCA_004027735.1 Carollia perspicillata
ATTATTAACAATCACTATTCTTTTTCTAATTGAGGAAAGGTTAAGTGATTTGCCAGAAATTATGGAGCTGTTAAGTGGCGTTTTCAGGAAATGAACCCAGAGCTGGCTGACTTCATAACCTGTTTTCTGATCACCCTGCTTACCCTTTTAAAAAACACACACTGTGATGCCCATCTCTAAGCACTATGAACTACTGCCTCTGTCTGTGGGAGAGCATGAAAGCCTGCGGAGCAGTTATGCAGCTACCCAGAATGAATAGGAAGATTTGAAAAATTTGGGGGAACTCCTTCATATGGCAGGCAATACTCAAAAGCAGTGGAGTATAAAAAAGCTCGAGCCTCAGTCCATCGGACAGAGCACAGTTTGGTGATTTTCCTCACCCACACTTGGCTAGATTTGCATAATCAATCAGTGCCTTAATTCTTTCTGGCTCCTGGAGACAGTCATTTGCTTAATAGCTCCTTTGTGACCACAGAGCTAATGTGCCTCCCCAACGGCCTCACTTCCATTGGGGAGGAGTTCAGGCAGAGGAGTGAAAACAGTCTCACTCCATTTTTCATAAATAGTACAAGGACAAAAGTTGGAACAGACTATTTTACTTGTTCTGTTGGGAAGAAACCCTGTTTTATTTTGACATAGGTCATTGAGACATAGGAGGCAATTTCCATGTGGAGATATGTCCTTGACTCAGTATAAAAATGGAGCAAAGTAAATGAAGGAAATACAAAATACTCTTTTAATGTCCAGATTTTCTGTGTCCTACTGTGAGATTTTTCTATTAGAACATTCAGACCAAATTCTAAGTATCTATCTCAACTCTATATCTCTGAAATGGTTAAAGATAATTGTCTAGTAACTGAAAGTGAGATTTTTAAATTCAGTTCTTTGCCAAATGGCACACGTAAAATGATCTATTAACTGATTATTACATATAATTAATAATACTATAGAACTGTTAAGATACAGATATAATTGTATGGTTATAATTTTCTTGTCAGGTGATAAAACAGGAAGAATTGGGCAAGGATCTTTCAGGTTGTACTTTGTATGATCTACTGAAATACGATGATTTTAACTCTGACAAGCACCTGGCTCTTGAAGAATTTTATAGAACATTCCGTGAGTATAAGAGTCAATCCTTAATCTCTCTTTCATTTCTTTCTGTTTATTTGCATAAAAGGGTATGTTTGCTTGATCTTAAAACACAAGCTGTTTCTTAAAAGAAGTCATATAATTGAGACAGCATAAGCGTTTGGCTGTATTGCAATATATGAAAAAGTTAAGGGGCTTAGTAGTTCTAAAATGAAGATATGGAAACATTTGATAACCCCGATTCTAGTTTAAGACATTAAATCCTTAGTGCAGCTTCCAAGGTTATTTTCGAGCAGGAGCAGCACTTGACCGGTTCCTCAATGTAGCAAAAACAATTTTATTATTTACATACTGACATGATTTTTACTGGGAAACCAAATTAAATTAATACAACCTTCTATATGTATTTTAATTAAGTTTATGAGGGTGACATTGGCTGATAAGATTATATAATTTTTAACTGTACATTTCTGTGACACATAATCTGAATATTGCACTGTGTGCCCACCACCCAAAGTCAAATCAAATCATCTTTGTCCCCATATATTTTGCCCCCTTTACCCTTTACTACCCTCTTTTTAACCACCACACCGTTGCCTGTGTCTGTGAGTTTTTGTTTTGCTTGTTCATTCACTTGGTGCCTACACTTTTGTATCCCACATATAAGTGAACTCAGATGGTTCTTAATTTCTCTCTGACAGGTTATATTGCTTAGCATGATATGCTCAAGGTCTACCCATGTTGTTGCAAATGGCAGTATTTCACCTTTTATTATGGCTGAGTAGTATTCCATTGTATTTATGTATCACATCTTCTTTATCATGTATTTTAATAATGATATTTAGCATAAGAATGAAAAATCATATTTAAATTTCTTCGGAATAATTTATATTGTTTAGATTGCTTAAATTGATACTTTGTGCTTTATAAAGCAGAGTTACAGAGATGATTTGGTAAAGAAAATTCTACCAAGTTATTCTTTAAAAATAATTCCAACAGAAAGAACTAAAGGACAAAAGAAAAAAAAAACAGAAAAGAAAGGTTTAGGAGCTGTATGCAAGAAAAATAGAAAAAATAAATTAACTGGTTGATATTTAAAAATCACCAAAGAATCAGTTAAATAAAATGTATTTCAGCATCTGAAACCAATGTCACACATAAGCAAATACATTACATATTGAATATATATACATATATCCAATATGATATATATCCAATATTATATATATGTGTGTGTATACACACACACACACATACATGCACATATTGCTTTCCAAGAAATAGGATTTGTACTTGCTATAAGAAGATATTTTTGGATTGTGTCTCTGCCATCTATCAGTGACCTCATAATGGGGAGAGTGCTTAAATATCTGAAAATCCATATAAATAAGGATAGTAATTTACTTATCACATGAAAATTCTGTATTAAAACATTGAATTATATTTCATGTAATTCTTGATACCAGCAACTTAACGCATGTGAAACAGTCACACGTTACAAGCTTTAAGGCAAGAGATCACTTTGCTCTTCAGATTTAATTAAATTGCATTTCCACTTTAAATGACAATGAAGAATACCAGATGAGATGATTCAGTAAACAGTTACCCTTTAAAATTATTCTCAAGGCTAGAATTTTTCAAAGATAACAAGAAAGCAGCATATTTATTCTATGTTTACATGAAGAAACTGAAACACATAGAAATTAAGAACTAAGTGGCTGAGTTTGTAATCAAACCCACATTGGACTAATTATGAAGTCTGTGTGCTTTCCACTAATCACGCTGCAGTAAACATTGTTTTGTGTGCTCAGGATGTCAGGGAGAAGATATAGTTCATCAAGGAATAATTTATATATATTTAATATTAATTATGTCATATTTAATACTGTCATGTAAGATAGAGGGGACTAAATGCCATAGAAAGGCCTACATAAGACATTAAGTTAATTGCGAATGTGCTCTCCAGCTTTGGGAATCAAGGACACTTCGTGAAGATGATAGCGGTTGAATTAGTCTGCAGGACGAGTAGATTTGGACTTTGGGAGATGAGATGTGGGAGATGGACAAAAAGAATAGTATAAATAAGAACTGAGGTGCGTGAAACTTCAGTGTATTTACAGGAACTAGTGCAACTCCAAGATTTGTTTCATGTCTAAAATCTAGCAAAATATGTCCATTATTACTATTTTAGCAACTTATTAATAATCAGTCTAATCTATCAACTCTTATCCCCTAACCCCATACTATGAGAATACATGGATATGAGTAACAGTAGTTGAAATATGTAGCAATAGCAGAAAATAACTTAATGGATATATCAATAATTTATCAAACCTCTAAAATATAATTAAATGGATGTATTTGTGTGGGGTTTTTATTAAAAAATGCACTTCTGTTGATGGTGTAATGGTAGATCTGTAAACTAAAAAAAATTAGAATAAATGTGAATAATATGTTATTTTCATGACAGCACAGCCAAGACTGAATAATGATCCCTTGCTATATCAGTAAATAAGAATTTTGCCTATAATATTGCTGCTTGCACATATCACAAGGAAGAATAATACTGTTTAGAGGGGTATGGTTTGAAGTTGCTAAGGAAGGCAGAGTAGTCAGTATGTTGTTCTGATAAGTAATATTCTGCAGTTAAGACATCCGAGTCATTGATAAAACTGTTCAATAGAGAAAGAGTAAAACATTGTTTATAAAGGAGCCAGGTTGTACTAGGAACTATTGACTTGGATAGAAAATATGTAGGATTTCGTTAACTACTAGAAGCTAATATGGTTATAATTTTATGAAAACTATTTACAGTAAATACAGTGAATTTAATGAATATTGTAATTATTCTGCCATTAGGTCAAAATTCTACATAACACAAAAGGTCTACATTTTTTATATTCTGAGTTACAAAGATATTAGGTAATGAAAGCTATTGTAATAAGCAATCATATTATAAGCTTCTTCTTTGGATAATCACAAAACTATCTCTTAATAATAAAGTATGTTCAGATAATTATTTAGAAGAGACATTTTTTAAGTAATACTGGAATTATATGGGATATTTTAATATTCCTGTGATCTCAACAAACAGTTTTCTGGAAGGTTGTTACATTTTCAGTGTTACATTCTTATTTAAGCAGGTCATCGAACTATATAATGACCTCTCAGAAGTAGCAAAATGAACATGTATGGATTTATCTGCATTAGCAAAAAGGTATTTTTACTTATATGTGAATAGAAAATACATATCTAGTTCTTTCTCTCCATTTGTTCCAGTACTTTACAACTAAACCCACTTTGTGAAGTTCAGTAACAGGTTTGTATAAAGATATGATTTTAAAAGTTATTTTATTATAAAATATTAGGTAGAATGAAATGTATAACAATAGTAAAAAGGCAATTTATTCAAAAATTATGTATTAAGTACCTATGTGTGTAGAGTATTGTGATAGTTAAAGCAACTTGAAAAGATAGGATTTTTTCCCTCAGGAATATATAATCTCAAGCAGACAGTGATAAAAATGACAGAAATAGTAAGAGTAAACAGTAATCATTTTTTATATCCAGAATGCATTTCCCCTGATAATTCCTAAAAAATAGCCCCTAAATGAATAGACTAGACAAGAATAGACTAAGGCCAGAGAAGTTAAAAAATACCTTGATGTACTGGTAGATACAATGATAGACATATTTCTTAGGTACCAGTTTTTCTTCTTTCTGCCATGGTATAAATGGAAGTAAAATAACAGTTAATTGCAAACAGTAAAACACTAATGATAAAAAAAGCCAACACATTGTTAACTGTTATTTATACTATTACTGTGTTATTACAGTAGGTTTAAGGTTTTCTATAAAATAAATGTATCACTTTCTGAATAAGATGAATTATTTTAATATTTCCAATAGGCATTAGATGGTAGTAGTCATTTTTCTCTGGAATTATTGGCATTATTTTAAAAGTTCTTTGAATTTTACTAAGGTATTTTAAGTAAACTCTCAGTCTGCTTGTCCAATATTCCCTATCATGCATTGTTTGATTACCAAACTTAGAAATCTATTTAATGGGGTCAAATGAATTTTAAGTGATGTCAGTCACATAGCTGGGAATACTTAGAGGAAACACTCTATCTTCTGGTCAGATCATGGACACTCCTCTGCTTGGCATTTTGTTATCTTAAATATTTTAATAAAATGTGTAGATTTTCAAGTTCAAAGGTTTTTTATAGAATTAAAAGTTAGTTAATAGTATCATATTAACTACAGGACTTGAATGAACATACAAGGACTCTGTGTTTTATTTTCTCTGGAGTCAAAATTAAATTAAATTTTTGATTCAGATTGATTTGCATGGGATACTGTATTTTTGCCTTAAACCTGTAGGCAATTGCAAGGGACTTGCCATCAGAGAAGATGACCATGTATGAGCTGAGGCATGTAATTTCAGAAGTGATGTTCTAATGTTTATGTTTACTTATGTTTGCAGTCAAACTAATATGACAAAGTGCTATTCTGTGATTAGTGATTTTAGACATTTTTTAAATTTTCATTTGCAATTTCTAGATAACCAAACTGACTAACAGAGGCATGATATTTGTGTTTTCTTCCTCTTTTTTATTGTTGTTCAATTACAGTTGTCTCCATTTTTCCCTCAGTACTCTCCTCCATCATATCCACCCCCCACCTTCCACGTTCAATTACCAAATCCCGCCCCCCACCCGAAGTCTTTGTCCATGGGCCCTTTATACATGTTTATTTAACTTGATCCTTCCCCTTCTTTCCCCCATTATCCCCTCTCCCTTCTGGTTTCTGTCAGGTTGTCCCTTTTTTCCATGTCTTCAGTCCTGTTTTGCTTGCTTGTTTTATTGAGTAGGTTCCATTTATAGGTGAGATCATATGGTATTTGTCTTTCACTGCCTGACTTTTTTCACTTAGCATAATGCTCTCTGGTTCCATTCATGCTGTTGAAAAGGGTAGGGGTTCCTTCTTTCTTTCTATTGTGTAGCATTCCATTGTGTAAATGTACCACAGTTTTTTTATCCACTCATTTACTGATGGGCACTTAGGCTGTTTCCAGCACTTGGCTATTGTAAATTGTGCTGCTATGAACAATGGGGTGCATAGGTTCTTTTGGATTGGTGTCTCAGTTTTGAAAGTGATTTCCATGTATCTTATTTCCTGAATTAAATCGTAACTTGTTTTGATTGTGGTACTAAGCTTTAAAATTATGTAAAAGTAAGAGTTTATATAATCCTGATAGACTCATGAAATCCTATTAAAGTGATTTGAATTGGAGTTTTTAAAACCACATACATATGCGTGCTTGTGTTTCAAATTCTAATGTCAAACTTAAATAAATTTGTTGCCATTTAAAATAATCTTTATGTATGGAAAGATCCAAAGGAAGATGTGTTTCTACTAGGCATAAAATAATTAAATTTCTGCAAACATAATGTATCAACTGTGAACATTTATATTGAAACTAATTTCTTTGTTAGAAAGAATACGTAATTAAGACTCTAAAGTTCGGAAATATTAAAGTAACCTGGAACGGCTATTTTAAATCACCTAACTATTCACAATTATATTTAAAATGTCATCTTTCATTATATGAAGTACATCCTAATGGAATATAGATTTGATAAATGACATTATCAGAAAAAGAAAATTCATTTTTCTAGGAAATCACAATTTTTAGAATAAAGCATTACTTATTGGAACCATCTAATAAAGATAGCAATATCAACAGTCATAGACCTTAGATCATTACTATATGAAAGACCTTTATTTTGAGAGAAATATCTGAGTTTACGGATGAGAATTAAGATTGTTGCAGTAATAGAGGTAAAGGCGATAGGGCCAGAAATGGAGGAGCAGTAGTAATATACTTGCAAATAATTCAAGTATTTTCTATTCTTGGAAAATAATTTATAGCCAGAATCATCTTGATTTAATAAGTGATTACATATACACAGGAGGAGGAGGTCAAGGATAATGTCCAATTATCTAGGCTGCCTATTATGTTGAAAAATGAAGCTATTGGTTAAAGTGGGGAACACAGGAACAGCAGCAAGTTTGGAGTCATATAAAGTTAAATTGTATACATAATGACATACTCCTCTAGAAACATTAGGCTGGAAAATCCTGTGGCCTAGAGCTCAAGGGGGAGCTCTGGGTCACAAATAGGAATATGAAGCACACAGGTAAAATCTGATTCTCTGAGGAGAAGAGGGTTGGCCAAGCTTAGTGTACAGAGAGAAAAGCGGTGGACGAAGAGCAGTAAGGAACCGAAACTGAACAATAAGTCCCTTACGTAGGGGAGAGGAAAGCCAAAGGAGGGCATCACCAAAATTCTAATAAGGAATTCTTGACCAATCATTTCTAAGGCTGAGTTCAGACCAAGAAAGTTTATGACACACAAATGGCAACTGGATGTGGCAAGAAGGAAGTCCTTCCTTCTTCAAGAAGGAACAGACATATGGTTAGAAGCAAAAGTAACTGGTGGTTGAGAGGTTAGATGTAAAAAATTGACAATAAGTAATGCCGAGCAGAGAAGCAAAACACATAAGTATACCACAAGTATGTGTTTAGGTAAAATCTAAAATAAGTAAATCTCTATGGTTTTAGTAGTTCATATGATGGTTGTCTTTGAGAGTTAAAGGAGGATGGGTGGGCACACAGGTAAGGGGAGGACTTCTGCGGTGCTAGTAATGTTCTACTATTTAGCTCCATTAAACATCCCACACAGTTTTGGTAAATAACAGCCGAGTGTCACGTGCTTACACGTAAATGCCACGTCATCTTACTGTTACAGTATCTGGGTTCTTTACACCAAATTGGGAAGGGGCTCTCCAAAAGATGATTTGCATCACATTGGGAAGGGGCTGTCCAACCTATAGATATGTGTTCCAAAAGGACAGGTTTTTGGTCCTAAAAAGATTAATTATTTTTATAGACTGTTACTATAACAGAAAACAGTACCAATTTGAACTATAACTTAAAAAAGAGGAAAGTCTTAAATTCTTTGCAATTTAAGATGACGTCGTCCTCTCTGTTGTTAACATTTCTGTAGTCTGTTGTAGCTGGTGAACCTTTGTGTTTCTCTTTTTCCCTGAAGCTCTGGCATTCTTCACTCTGTGATCTGTCAGTGGTAAATTTTGTTTGGTGGCCTGTTTGTAAATCCTAACAGTAGACACAATTAGATATTTCAATTCTCTTTTATTTCAAGTGAAACATTTTATGTATTTCTTAAGGTGCTTACTTTTTTTGTCGTATAGATATAGAGAGTAAGAACTTTTGTGACACAAAATCAAACTGAGATTTTTTAAAAAAGCGGTAAAATGGGAATTGATCAATCATTATTTCTCACATTTGACCATATCTTGTAAAAAATTACTTCTCCTGATTTAAGAATAATATTGTGGGATAAAGTTTGCCTGAGACTGTTTTTAGACTCCGAAAATCATTTTTGTAATTCATGTGTACTTCGGCTTTTTAAACCCCTGGTTCTTTATACCAGTTTCTCAGAAACTATTTGAATTGAGCCTTGCACTGTCCTTGTGTGGTTCTGAAACCCTATCTAAAATACCTCTATTTATGTAATGGCTTTACCGTGGAGACCCCCAGCTAGTTTCTTGCCCCAGATCCAAGTCATTTGGGCATGAGAGTTGCTGCAGCTTCACAAAGCTTTAGCTTCATTTTAAATCACCTTAAGTTCCCAAACTGAGCTCCTACTAATGCGTTTTAATTTTTAACTAGCCAAATATTGTTCAACAGTTCAAGACAATGTGAATGCAACATACCATGTTTTAATTACTAGCTGTCTTTCTGAATTCCCTTCTCTAGGTTAGTCTGAGGAAATGATTTCGTTTATATTTTCTAGTTGAATAGTCATAGGATTCTGCTCTTTCAACTGATTTTTTAGGGAGGCATGTATCTACCAAGTGATGTTTATTAAATATAAAGTTAAGTACTTTTTAAACATACACTATAAAATAATGATACACATTTAAGCCATTAAACTTTTAAAAATATTTTTTTAATTCCAGAATTTGGAAGCTAGTACTAAGAAACTATACTTTTGCTAAATTTAATTTACTACACAGTTATTATCTCTTCATATTTTTTTACCCATATAAAGGTCTACTTTCTCATTTAAGAGAGATTTACAATTTTCACAGAGTGGTCACATAGGTATAATCAGATAAAACAGAAAGCTTTACATAGGCCTTATCAATAGCATATAAAAATCTTAAGATTTAAGTTGAGTATCTAATATTAGTTTGAGTCTATCATGTCTTGCTAAAAGAAATAAAGAGATGAATTAAGCAAAATAAATGATTTTTGAAATATTATAAGTTTTAAGCCAAATTATATATTAATAAAAGTTTAGCCAAAAACTTTTGCTTTTATAAAGTACCATAATTTCATGGGCTTTTGAACAATATTTATTTGCTTTTGTTGTTGTAGAAGTTTTAAAAAAGAAAGCATGAAAGAGAAAATAGGAATCAATTTTTTTCTGTTATTCAGTTATAATTACTTTTATATATCGATAAATACACATATTTTATGAAAATGTGTCTATATTATTTTTATATCTTTGAGATTTTTTTGATCTACCTTCTTTTAATTAATTAAATATTGTGAACATATTTAATCATCAATAAATATAGTTCAACATTATATATTAGTGAGCCACATTGTATGATGGTACCATAATTGTAAAATTATAATTTTATGATGATAACGCTGTGTTTATTACTATTCCAAAGCTGTAATTTTCTCTTCTTAAGTATTTACCCTGCCCATTTAAAATATAATGCAAGTAAAAAAGTTAGTCATTCTAACAATTTTTAATTTTCTAGCAGAAGTTAAAATAAGCAAGTGAAATTTATTTTAATAATATTGTATTTATCCCAATATATCCAAAAATATTATTACATCTGATTAATATAAAGTTAAGAAAATAGCTTACAGCTTTTCCTATCAAATATTAAAATCTAGTATATATTTTACATTCACAGTATATTTCAATTTGGACTAGCCACATTTCAAATGTTTCATAGTCACATATAGTTACTTGCTACCATCTTCAACAGTGTAATATTAGAGTGGTAAAAAATCTATCTATAATTTTATTTTAGTTATTTTACATATGAAGTTAAGGATATATTCAAATTGTAAATAATTACAATGTCAACTTCTTTATGTCCATATCTGCTTTTCAGAAAACCAGAAAAATACATACATATAGGGTAAATGTAATCATCTAATATACTCTCAACATCAACATTTATTTTAAAAACAGAGTTTAGTAAAATGTATTTACTGAATCTCATTCCAGTGTTACCCAAATCCATGAACCATTTAAATCATATATTCCCTGCCTATTATTAACATCTTTAAAATTATATTTTCTGACTGTTAATATTCTTAGTCTTAAATTAATGACTATTTCCCCCCTCCAATTTAAAATAAATACCCCAATCATTTTAAGTCTTCCAATGAGAACCTGTTCAGTATGAGAATTAAAATGTTACTAGTTTGAATTATTTCAGTCCAATAATTAGCAGTAAAACACTTTCAGGGAGCTTGTAAAACATTATATACCAATAGGACTAATGTTTTATATTCATTTTTTGGCATATTAAAAGTAGTTCCGAACTATTGTAACTTCTAAGAACCTTAAGGGAATTAAGTGCTACACTGAATATAACCTATTAATTCATTAATGGCTCAAAATTACTGATATATTCTCTCATGTTTCAAGGTCATCCCAATGAAAAGAAATAAATGTACATATTAATAAATATATGCAAAAATACCTTATTAGCATGCCTTATACAGTGAATGGTACTGTATTCTATGGTGATTTCTTTTACATGTATTCTAAAACAAGTAACAAATTAGTAAATTTGTTTTTAGGAAGCATTTTAAGAATTAGCAGAATAAATTGTCAATACATATCCATCTTTACACTTTTATACACGTAGTCTGATGATTATTAACTACTTAAGTGATGTATGTCAGACACTGTCATTACGCTCTACCTTTTGACTGTTATACTCTTTTTAATCCAAAAGCAAAGTTTAATTTCTTAAAGAAATTCTTTTACTGCTTTCTCCTTTCATTCATGAGGGACCTCCATTTCTGCAGTGCTATTTGGTAAGTGAATCTTTAGCATAGTCTACCACTGCTATCATCCTTAGGAAATTTTGGAGTAAGCATTTTCTATAATATAAAAACTATATGTACCTTACATTTCTAATGAATTTTTGTCCTTAGGTGCCAATTTAAAAGTAGATTGACATTAAATGAACTTTCTAACAAAAATGGGAATGAGGCATACACGCCAATTGCTGTTTAGTTGCCTGACTGAGGATTTGTGAGGCACAGAGCAGTGTTCATCATATGCAATCTGCTCACTGTGGAATGTGTTTATCCTAACGGAACTTGTTCCTATAAAAAGGAAGAAAATTGTGGTAAACTGGTTACTGATCATTCAGATGATGTAAATAGACCCTTGTTGGTGGTGACCAGATAGGGCTAAAAAGCATTTTTGATATTAAAAGCCTTACAGGTGGTACAGATTACAGATCATCTTGAGAGGTAAATGCACATTTTTAGTGACTGCTTGGAGGTCATAAAGTGATTACTTCTTTATTCTCATGTTGCTATAACTAGTCATTACTGACAATAATACTGAACTAAATTGATAAATAAAGTAGACATCCTAGCATATAGTATATAGTACTTGTCTATTCCAAAAGGATAAACTTTTTCAACTAAAAATAAAGCCTAGAAAGACAAGGTATGATGAAAGAAGAGGAGACAGACAGAGAGAAGAGAAAGTAGAAAGCAAGGCAAATAGAGTGTGGCATATTCCATGTAAGTATTTTGCAATTTAAAATTTATCAACAGTGCAGTGATCTAATTATACACTTTTACCTATCAAAATCAGTATTTCAAGTCACAATGATGAACCTATATAAAACAACCAACATTTGTTATGTTATTATGTGACATTTATAGCTGGTCACTATAAAATTAAAGATAGATAAAAAACAGTTTCTCTTCTCAACTCTAGGAAATTAAACAAAAAACAATTATTTAATATTGTTTGTAATAAAAGGACATATGCAATGCCAACAGGGCAACAAAAAAAGGGCTCATTCTCAGAGCTGAATCCTAGGCAGAAATAACTTCTGAATGAAGTATACCCCAGATCACAGGAGTTCTTAAGAAGACAGGCAAAGAGACCATGCCTTTTCTGCTAAGGAGAACATACTACAAATGCAGAGATGTGGAAATTTGTAAGCAGTTAGGTAGTGAAGGAAGGTGGAAATGCAAAGTAGAAATTAGTGGGAGTGAAAAAAGGAAGCTTAGGAGGTAGGTAGCAGCTAGATCTTGAAATGCATAAAAATATGGAGAAACTGAGATAATTTATGTAGTAATAGGAAAGATTTGGAGCTGTCGGATCTAAATTTGGGAAATTATTTATGAAGCTGAGTACACGATGCAGCTATGAAGCAAGATCAGAAGCAGCAATGGGAGCAGATCACTGCAATCAGCGGAGTGTTGAAGTTGATGATTAAAAAAAGTTCAGGAATTTTGCTATCAACTTGATGCTAACTGGAAATCATCCCCAAATGGGAATTTTTGCAACATAGATACTGAAAAGTGTGTTTACGAGTCACAGCCCTACCCCCAATCTATCTCGTTCCAGCTGGAGGGGCTGTTTTTTAACATTTACTAGAACACTACTGATTCTAGGCTACAATCCTCTGGTGATAAATTTTGAGAGAGTGAGGAAGGATAATTAGGTAAATAAGAGGAAGTGGATATAGAATATATTCAAGAGAAAATACTCAAAATACCTGGTTAAAGGATAAGGCTAATCATTTCTAGAAAAAGATTCTTAGAATATATATATTTTAGAATCCACAGTTAGTATTAGTAATAATCCTATACAAGTTTGTTGTGATTTACAAAGAAGCTATCTAAATAAGTCTACTGAACACAATTCTTGCTTTGTCAAACTCCAAATAAAAAAATTATTCACATTGTCTCTAGAAATCTTAATATAACATGCTCTCATGGTAGAAAACTTACATGTGTGATGGAATAGGTTTTTTTAATGAAAAGAAATTTTGAGCAATTTGTTGCAAAATTTTTGAGTGGCTCAAGTAAGAAAAATTTAACTTCTTCCTACCAATGAAAAATGGAATTTGAAATGATAAAATAAATGAATTGAGCAAAGTAAGGATCTGGACCAGCAATTGCGTTTAATGACATAGGTACAATTCATATTTCCAATGACAGAATTCATTTTACTAGAGTCACCTTTTATAAGAATTGTCTATATTAACATTCTGAAAAGTACATAGATGACAACTTTACAGTTTTTTATCATTTGCATTTTGCTAGATCATATGGATAGTTAACATTTTCTTTTGAGACCAGTTTATCTTACTGAAATATTGAGAGTGATTTTTTTTACTTATAAGTTGACACATTTCTTATATAAAGAATATTAATTTTGTGAAGTCTCATTAAAAGGTGTAGATTATTATCCTGCCCCTTGCAGACATTTTGACATTCAACTAAAAATGTCTAATTAAATATCTTAGCACCTTTTAACTATGTTTAAGTGACAAACAACAGTGCTACACACACCATTGCCTATAAATATTCACATGTTGTTATCACCCCCTATTGTAATTAAACAACTTTATTTTAGTATCATATTTGTAAAAGGTTTTATATTAGCACTGCATTCCCAGTTTTGATAACTTAAAAAGTAGCACATTTTCAAACAGAGCTATAGATGTAGAAAATAAACAGCGCCAGTAAAAGATTTTTCATGTGAGACTACACTTCCTCTTTAGTCAATATTTTTCAATCTTTGGGGGTTTTGAACATTTTTCATTTTCTTATTTTTATTTCAAACTTGACTTATTATCACTTTCTAAAATATAAAGATTTTTGAGATGTTATGATAGTTTATGGAGATAGTAGGATTTATCAGCTCCAATTGAACTTATTCCTCAAAATCTAGGCAAACACAGTTACCTTGTTTTGCCCTTTTAGCAAGAATTGCATGCTTTTGCCCATAAATTACTTATTCTTGTTGTTGCTGACTTAATAAAGCAAAATACATTACATTTGATATTTCTTGATCCTAAAACTCATTTTATAATTTGTGTTACTTGGCCTTTTACCATTTTTTTCATACATAGACAGCTATTCAAAAAATACTAATACCCAAAAGTATGAAAATTTGATTCTATACTATATAACTGTTTCAACAGAAACCATATCAGTTGAAAGAATATCCTTATTTTTAAAAGTTATGTAGCTCTAAAAGTCTTAGTGAATTTGAACTGAAAGTATTTTATGAACAGTTTTATCAGTTTTTTTTTTATTTCAGTTGAAACATAATTTCAGAATGTTAAGAATCGACTGCTCTCCAGATCCTTCCATGCTGTACTGAAGGGTGGGAGCTCCTTCTTTCTTTCTACTGCGTAGTATTCTGTTGTGTGAATGTACCACAGATGTTTGATTTGCTCATTTAATGATGGACACTTAGGCTGCTTCCAGCAGTTGGCTACTATAAATTGAGCTGCTATGAACATTGGGGTGCATAGGTTCTTTTGAAGTGATGTTTTAGGATTCTTAGAGTATAATCCCAACAATGGAATTGCCAGGTGTATAGGCAGTTCCGTTTTTAATTTTTTTGAGGAAATTCCATACTGTTTTTCTCGGTGGCTACATTAGTCTGTATTCCCACCAACTGTGCACTAGGGTTCCCTTTTCTCTACAACCTCTCCAGTACTTGTTGTTTGTTGATTTGGTTATGACGGCCATTCTGACTGCAGTGAAGTGGTATCTCATTGCAGTTTTAATTTGAATCTCTCTGATGACTAGTGATTCTGAGTGTCCTTTCATATATCTCTGGACCCTCTGTATGTCCTCCTTAGAGAAGTGTCTTTTCAGGTCTTTTGCCTATTTTTCAGTTGGATTGTTTGTCTTTCTGGTGTGGAGTCATGTGAATTCTATATTTTTTAGATCAAACCCTTGTCCAAGGTATCATTGGCAAATATGTTTTCCCATACTGTTGGTTCTCTTTTCATTTTGCTGATGTTTTCTTTAGCTGTGCAGAAGCTTTTTA
Source organism: Carollia perspicillata (assembly GCA_004027735.1). NCBI lineage: Eukaryota > Metazoa > Chordata > Mammalia > Chiroptera > Phyllostomidae > Carollia > Carollia perspicillata. Next base: position 15,263 of record PVKM010000696.1, read on the forward strand.
TTTTGATGATGTCCCATTTGTTTATTCTTTCCATTATGTCCCTTGCTCTAGGGGACATATCACTGAAAATCTTTCTGTGTAGAATATCTGAGATTTTCCTGCCTATGTTCTCCTCTAGGACTTTTATGGTGCTGTGACTTATATCTAGGTCTTTTATCCATTTTGAGCTTATTTTTGTGTATGGTGTAATTTGGTGGTCAAGTTTCTTTCTTTCTTTTTTTTTGCATGTAGCTTTCCAGATTTCCCAGGACCATTTATTAAAGAGGGTATTTTTACTGCCTTGTATGCCTTTGCCTCCTTTGTTGAATATTAATTGACCACAGAGACATGGGTTTATTTCTGGCTCTCTATTCTGTTCCACATGTTAAGTGAGATAAGCCAGAAGGTGAAAGACAAATACCATGTGATCTCACCTACAAGTGGAACTTAATCAGCAAAACAAACAAGCATACAAAATATAACCGGAGACATTGAAATGAAGATCAAACTGACAGTAACCAGATGGGAGGACGGAAGAGGATAACAGGAGACTGAGTGGGAGGAGTCAACAAGGAACATGTATAAAAGACCCACGGACAAAACCAAAGCATGTTAGGATTGAAGGTGGGAGGTGGCAGTGGGTGGGGTGGGAGATAGTGGTGGCAGAAAAATGGGGAGGCAACTGTACTTGAACAACAATAAAAAATAAATGAAAAAACTGACCTATGCTAATTTGATCATTTAGAGCTACTAGGTTTCTTGTATTGTCTATCAGAGATCTTAGATAGTTGGAGAATAAATGTGTTATGTCACCTCCCAAACAGAAAGTGCTTGTTTGGCCACAAGTGTGATATGAATATTTTTTTGTAATGTGGAATTTGATGTGAGACCTGCTTTCATCTTTTGTCACACATTTATAAACAGAAAGATATAATTAGAGGAGGAGTTATACTATTATTGTTGCTAACCCATGATATAATGTTATAGAAAACATAACATTATAATAACTGAAGGAAGGTTCACATCATGTTCACTTTGCTTCTAGCAGTTCACTGGACCCTGAAATCTCACCATGGGAGTTGAATGTGTAATTATATCATAGTCAGAAATGTGTGCAGCAGATAGATTTCTTAAATTAGTTGGATAGGATTCTCAGAGAGTGTTAACACTATCTAAAAAAGTCTACACATGATGTGCTCATTCCTTATGTATCCCTGACCATATGCTTTTACTACTCTTGTTTGTAATGTAAATGAATCATCTATTAGTGAAAGAATGGAATATTTAATAATCAAAAACAATTCATGTTTGTCATGGTCTTGTAATAGTGGTAGAATTTGCACCTGGTTGAGCACAACAGATTTAATGGTTCTGAACTTGTCAGCAATCAAAGCAAGTTAAATTTACAAATTGGATCTTACTAGTGGGAGAAAAGAAGCATGTTCTATTATAAAACTCTACTACTTGGGAAAAAATAGATTCCTGCTAAAACAACATCCCAGATGCAACTGCATAATTCATTTTGAAAATTTCGTGATCTTTATTAACTCATCTCTCAGTGTAAGAAATGACCTGTAAAGTTTACAATTTTAAAAGCAAAGTATATTTGTATTAATTTTTATTTGAAAACCTCCCTGATAGTTTGAAGAAAGAAGTTACAAATGTTGTAGATTTTAGATACATCTGCAAGACATCTCATGATGATCTCTGTATCCATTTTTTAGCTACATCCTCTAACACCTGAGCCTAAAAGCGATTTCTTCTTCACAGTATGCCTTTGATCTCTCACATTATGATGGCTCCCTTGCATTAATAATTTTAAGGATGTCAAGTCTCTCCTCCCTTAAAGAACATTCTTTCTTCCAACTGCCGTCCTATCTGTACTCTCTCCTCAGTCAAACTCTTACAGCTTCTTACATTCCCTGGTTCTGTACCTATACCCTGATTCCCAGGCTGCCACTCCAAAGAGGCTGCTCTTGCCAGTGTCGACATTAACTCGCTTGTTACGGGACCCAATGGGATGCGTTTAGTCCTCATTGCACTTGAGGTCTCCTCAGTGTGTGAAAGTGCTTACTATTCCCTTCAGCTTAAATACTTGTTTTCCTCAGGTTTGCAGTCACCATGTTTCCTGGAAATCTCTCTATTTGGGGTCATTCCTCAATTTGATGATGCATTACCTTAGCCACCACATGAAGGCTGAAGTTCCCCCTAGTGCTGCCTGATGGTCGTCTTCTCTTTTAAGCCACTCACTCTCCTTTGGCAGCTATACTCTATATCTGCTGCACTCCAGACTGGGCTTCTCACTAGAACTATGGCCCATCCTTGGCCTGCTGGATATGGTAACTTGGATTCTTTTCTGTCACGTCACTGCCATTTGTTCAAACAAATTTACTGCATAATGCATGTCAAATTCTACTCTTATTTCTGTGTTTGTACCTCAGAATATAACGTCACCATACGCCCAGTTACTAGAGTAATAAAAATATTTTTTTCATTTGACTTTATTCCTCAAGGAATCCAAAATCTATCTTGAATCTTCTGCCTAAAAAATCTAAATAAACATGGTCCCTTTTTTCTATTCTTTCTAGAGGTTTCCTAGTTCAGGCCCCACACTATTTCTAAATGCAGCATCCTTTTATGTGATTTTCCTGTCTCTGTTGTTGCCCCTCTTCATCTATTCTCTTCTACCAGAATAATTGTTCCAAAAATGCAAAGCTCAACTTGAAATCATTTTGAAGGCCTCTCAGTTGTTTGACGGCATCAATTGCACCCTCCTTATGGCATTTGTCTGTCAAGTCCTTCCTCAGCCTATTGTATTTGGAGATTTTTTCTTTGTTGTTGCTGTTTTTTGTTTTGTTTATTTTGTTTATTCATGAGCTGTAGACTTGCCATTTCAAACTATTATCCAAAAATGCCACAATTTATTCTTGCTTTGTAGTCTTTATACCTATTGTTCCATCACCTTAAGTGGTAAACTTTTCTTAATTATAACTCATTAACCCTTCGTGCCCCACTTCCTTCTCAATGCCTACACTGTGTTTAGTGGACTTGCCTCAGTATTTCTATACTAATTTATATTTCCTCACTATACCCTCACCATAGTATGCTGTAATACCCTGTTTGTTTTTTTAAATTTCTGGTTTCAGAATGCCTTAGATAAGAGATACAATCTATTTATTTTTTTATTGTTGCCATTAAAAAGTTAGCAAAAATTATTGATTTAAAACAACACAAATTTATTATCTTAGATTATCATGGATCAGAAATCTAGCACTGGTATCCCTGAACTAAAATCAAGGTGTCAGTGCCAAGGTTGCATCCTTCTGGAGATCCTAGAGAGGAATCTGTGTCCTTGCCTTTTTCAGCATCTAGAGATCACTACATTAGTCATGAATTCATGATCCATGAAGAATGGATCCATGAAGAATCATAGAATGAATCCATGATTCATTCTTCAACCTTCACAGCAAGCCTCATTGGACCCACCCTTTCTCCAGCTACCATTCGAAGGGTCTTTTATTCTGCTTCCCTCCTCCACCTCCAAGGGCCCTTGTGATTACTTTGGACCCTCTGAATGTTCCAGATAATCTCCCCATGTCAAAAATCAATTTATTGATAGTTCACAGTTCTATCTGTAGCCTAAATTTCCCTTTCCCATGTAACCTAATCTATTCATATGTTCTAGGGATTATGATATGGATATTTTTGCAAGAGGGTGTGAGTAGTTACTACACTAAGTAGGTAATATGTTCTGAAGATATATTTTATTAATGAAATAATAAATAATATTGAAAAATATCAAATTCAATATTTTAATTTTGGTATAAAAGTTATGTTTTTGTGATGCTTATTAAAAATAATTGCACAGATGTAACTCTATGTGTAAGCCAGTGCAATATGGTATAGTACAAATAACATGTAAATAAAAAACTGGAATTTTATCTCAGTGCTTTTTTTACTATTCTCGATTTGAGAGAAGTTTATTTATCTTTCAAAAAATCAAGTGTTTTGTTTTATTTTGCTTCCCTTCTGTATTGAGACATAAAGTTTGAAATAGAGAATGACATGCTTGCCCCATAAAAATGTAAAAATAAAATTAGACAGTAAACTTTTATTAAATCTTTATTCACAGTTAGAATATTGTCAAATCAGAGCCAAAAAGTGATGCAATACTACTTTTGACACTTGAATTGTTACCTGTGATTATTTGTCCTTGATTCATCTTTTGAACTTAAATTTAAGAACTTAGGTTTTAGTGTAGTCTACGAGGGGCACATTACAAATTTATTTGCTTCCATGGAGCTCTATTATACCCAGTATTACAAAAAAGTATTTTAGTCTGGCTATGTATGTTTTATATATGTGTTTAAACTTTAAACAAAGGAAAGAGATTCTTTCACTTGTCTCAAATTACTTCCATCCCTGCCCTCCCTTCCCTTTATATCGAGAGCCTTGTTTTTGCAGAGATCTAGCCATCAGTCCCTGACTCTGGACCCTGGTCTCAGAATGTCAGCCCTTAGTTGCACTGGGCACTAAAGAGAATCCTGTTCTTGCCTCTCTCTCTCTGTAATCATTCCCCATTGAAGACAGGTTCATAAAAATGTCTGAGTCAGTGCATTGAAAATGTGGTAGCTAAAAATGTAGTGAATATTTTAGTGATAAAGTAATATAAACAAGTTGCACTAATTTACCAGGGTTACTGTATTACAAACTTGGTGACTTAAAAGAACAGAAAGTTACTGTCTCACAGTTCTGGAGGCCAGAGGTCCAAACTACAAGTTTCAGTAGGATTGGTTCCTTCTTTTTTGTTTGTTTGTTTGTTTGTTTGTTTTTGTTTTTTTAATTTTATTTTAATTGTTATTCAAGTACAGTTTTCTGTCGTTTACTCCTGTCCCAGTCCACCCCCCCCACAGTGCTCCCCACCTCCCTCCCATTTCCACCCCCCTTAGTTTTGTCCATGTGTCCTTTATACTTGTTCCTATAATCCCCTCCCTTTTTCCCTGAAATTCCTTCCTCTCTCCCCTCTGGATACTGTCATCCCCTTTTCTATTTCAATGTCTTTGGTTATATTTTGCTTGCTTGTTTGTTTTGTTGCTTAGGTTCCTGTTAAAGGTGAGATCATATGGTATTTGTCCTTTACTGCCTGGCTTATTTTGCTCAGCATAATGCTTTCCATTTCCATCCATGCTGTTGCATAGGGTAGGAGCTCCTACTTTCTTTCTGCCACATAGAATTCCATTGTGTATATGTACCATAGTTTCTTTTTGATCCATTCATTTACTGATGGGCACCTAGATTGCTTCCAACACTTGGCTATTGTAAATTGTGCTGCTATGAACATTGGGGTGCATAGGTTCTTGTGGAATGGTGTTTCATGGTTCTTGGGATATAATCCTAGCAGTGCAATTGCTGGGTCAAAAGGCAGTTCCATTTTTAGTTTTCTGATAAAATTCCACACTGTTTTCCACAGTGGTGATACCAGTCTGCAATCCCACCAACAGTGAACTAGGGTCCCCTTTTCTCCACAACCTCTCCAACACTTGTTGTTTGTTGCTTTGTTTATGATGGCCATTCTGACCGGTGTGAAGTGGTATCTCATTGTGGTTTTAATTTGCATTTCTCTGATGGCTAGCGATATTGAGCATCTTTTCATGTGTCTCTGAATCCTCTGTATGTCCTCCTTCTGAGGGCTGAACGAAAGATCTGTTTCAAGCCTCTCTCCTTGGCTGGTAAGAGACTGTCCTCATGTTCACATGACATTCTCCCTGTGTGTCGCTTTGTGTCCAGTGTTCTCCTTTTACAAGGACGTAGGTCATAATGGATTAGGACTCTTCCTAATGACCACATCTTATCAACTAATTGCATTTTCCATAAACCTTTTTTTCAAATAAGATCACTTTCTCAGATAATGAGTGTTAGAATTTCAATGTATGAGTTTTGGGAAGACGATTCAATCCATAACACATATGGTCACATCATACACACTTTTAGTAACTGAAGCATAAAAATAAATACATAATCAGAGCATTTCAATTACACATACACAAACATTGTTGACATTTTTCTATGCAAATACTGCTTTAAGTGAAATTTGGACACAAGTGTTTTTCTATGTAAAGTTTAGAAATAATAGAGCATGTAAAAAGAGCTTGATTGCAACTTATTAAGGAAATTGTAATTCAAGCAAAATATGCAAATAAATGAGAATAGTCAGAAAACACAAGTGAAGTGTTCTAAGTATTATCAAAAATTATGCAAATAATTGAAGGTTTGTTGTGTAGTTTAATATTTTGTTAAGCCAATAATTTTGATTTAGCATATGATTTTCCAAGTAGGTAAAGCATTATTAAAGTTTGATCAACACAAATTAATTTGGTTGCCTTTCAGATAGGTATTCTGTTTATATTTTTATTCATTTTGATAGGCTCTGACATAATACCAGCTACACTTTGATCACAGCTTATTGTATTAATTATCCTTGACTCTGGCTCAGATCCAATGCTGGGTGTTCTGATTTTGATTTTATCCTTATTAATACCACACATTTCTTTACTGGCTTTTTTAAATGTGATAGCTGGGAGAGTGAATGTGCATCCTCTCCCTATGTTCCTTCTTAACCTTTCTGCTTTGTCACAGAAAAAAAATCATTACTAAATATATTCTCAACTATTATTTCATAATTATTGAGCCAAATTACATGCATTATAAAAGCTTTTTGGCTTCCAAAAAGCCAGCAACATAAGTTCATGCATTATTAGGATTATTTAGAGGTTAATGGCTACTTATGAATGAAGTTGTTTAATAGGAAATCTCCCTCTTATTTTCTCAAGTAAAATACACTCAGAAGAGAATAAAATGTTGTCCAGAAAATATAGCTTGTAAATCATGAAAGAATATACTTTCTTATATACTGTAACAAGAAGAAATGGATAGCATAATTATTATCTGATAAATAATTGCTTTCTTTTTTGAAACATTGTATCCATTATAATTTAGAATACTAATAAAAAGTTTACTTATTTTTATTCACAGACTTAATCTATATGATTATATGTTCATCATATGCTCAAAAGAATACCGCTGAAATTTGAAGTTTGGGTCTTAAAAATTGATTCTTTAAAATTAATCATAATGATTATATTTAAATGTGTCATATTTGGCCATTTTGTATGACATTATAAAGCATATTCCAAAGTAATTGATTAAGAGAAAGCTAAGATTTGCCCCCCCTTTTTATCATTTTTCTTAAAAACCAATCAATGAATAAAGTTGAGCAGTTGATGTTATCAAACATAAAAAATTAAAAATTATAATTTCTCATTTTGAAACTAATATCTGCTTTCCTTAGTTGGAAGTGCTGTTGTCTATGATTCTTGATCTCCTTTTTATCCTTTTAATTTAACATACAATATGCCAAAAATAGTGTTTGAGAGCTAGTTCATACCTGTACCCAACTAGTCATAAGAAGACTTCGAAATCTAGTGAGAATATTAACATCTTTTCATACTGTTGTTGCAAAATGAATTTATAAGGTAGGACAGTTCTACAAAGACAGCTGTCCCACACTCTGTGATCCTTCCTGTGATTCCCACTCCATTGTAGGATCAAATTCCCTTTTTGACTCATCACGATGATTGTGTGTATCTCCCTTAGAAGGAAAGTACAAAGGTTGACTGAAGGTCATGCTTTATTTCTTTTTTTGTTCTTTCTCTTTTCTTTATTTTCCACAGAACTAATACAGAGTGCTCTACAGACAGGCTAAGTATTGATAAAGGATTAGGTTTACTGAGGGGAATTACAAATTGAAATAGGAAAAGCAAATCATGAATTTTATTTATTTTAAACTGTAACATATTTGTTTATTTTATTTATTTTTTAATTTTTATTGTTGTTCATTACAGTTGTCCCAAATTTTCCCCTATTGCTCTCCCTTGCTTCTCCCACCCCCTGCCCTGGAAAAAATAGAACTTTAAACATGACATCACCTACAAACCAAAAACAAAACACCTACAAAGTTAATAGTGATTCTTTGTGGGTTTCTGTGGTCACTAACCTTCCTGCTCTTGCTGATGATCTCTGGCATTTCTCTGGGAAGTTTCCTCCTTCTTCTGAAGTCCCTTTTGTAAATCTTTATTCAACTTTTGGTAATCTATATTTTATAGTATTGCCCAGGGCAGATATTGGACACTGTAAGTCCCGAATCTTTAAATAACCTTGTGCAGAAATGACATTTTATTCTTTAGATTTCCCAGGACTCAAAGTTTAATACAATACAAACACATAAAATGCTAGCAGACTCCTATATCAACAGCCTGATTATAAATGTATATAGAAATAAAGAGTATCTAGAATAGCCAAAACTATTTTTCAGAAGTAAGAATAAACCAGTAGGATTTATATCTAATTTGAAAATATGTTATAAAGCTGTAGTGATAGTGTGATAAAATATAAAGATAGACATATAGAACAATGGAATAGAAAAAAAGAGTCCAGAAACAACACATGAGTGTTATCAATTTATTTTTGACCAAAGTGTTAATATCAAACAATGAGGAAGAAGCAATCTCTTCAACAAATGGCGCTAGAATGGATATAGGTATACACAGGCAAAAGAAACAAACTCTGACCCTTACCACAAACCCTAGACTCAAAATTAACTGAAGGGAATCACAGGTCTCAATTTAAGAGCTAAAAGCTATCAATTTTTAAAAATATATAGAATAAAGCATTAACTCGCCTTGGGTGTGCAAAGCTTGTTTAAATATACATTAAAAAAACACCAACTACAAAAGAAAAAAATCATTAAATTGCTCTCCATCAGAATTAAAAGTTTGTTCATGAAAAAACATCACTACAAAAATAAAAAAAAGACAACCACAGAATGGGAAAACATTTAAAAATCTTATATCCAACAAAGGACATTATTTAGAAACTATAAAAAATTGTTTCAACTTAGTGATAGGAAAGCAAAGTCCTCAATTTTAAAAATAAGCAAAAATATTCACAGATATTTTACTAAAGAAGATATACAAATGACAGATGTCCATATGAAAAATGTTCGATATATAGCAATAGCAAGATAGAAACATTAAACCTTTATATACCTTTATTACAGAGTGATCATCATGATAAGTCTAGTAACTACTTGTTGAATCAACTATTGATACACATGACATAATGAATACATCAAATAATGATTCTGAGTTAAAGAGGCCAGAGGAAAAAGTAGTATGTACCACATTCCATTTATAATATTTTAGAAAATGCAAACCAATCTGTAGTGACAGAAAGACAGTCTGTGTTTGCCTGGGGATGGTGTGAGTGTGTAAATGGGGGAGTCCAAGGACGAGATTACAACATGATGTGTGAAAACTTTGGGAATGATGGACATGTTCATCATCTAGGGTTTGGTAACATCTTCCTGGGTGTGCATATTAAAGCTCACCAAATTATGTACATATTTAAATGTATGCAATTCAGTCCCCATCAGTTTCATCTCAGCACATAAATAAAATGTGACCTAACAAATCAAAAATCATAATAAGAAGCTTTGATAGTGATCAAAGCAATAAGCAAAAAACAAGTATAATACAAATAAATTATCTCAAACCCACACCAAAAGTAAACCCTAATGTGAATTGTGGAATTTCGGTTTTTGTGATGTATCAGTGTAGACGCATGAACTGAAACCAGTGTTTCCCTGGAGCAGAAGGTGGATGTGGGGAGGCTGCGCATGTGCCCGACAGAGGTTTATGGGAAATCTCGGCACCTTCCTCTGAATTTGTCAGAAAGCTAAAACTGTTTTAAAAAACAAAGTAAAAATTAAGAGATGATCTTAAAAGTCAATGTACATATATTTAAATGTGTATGTTTTTCTCCTTTACATGGGCAGTAGCAACATGTTATTTTTTGTTAGTTTATTTTGGGATAGACACTTATATCCTTCCAAATTCTCAGCTTCTTCTGCTTTGAATATTAGTGTTTTCATTACAAGTTTTTATTATCTACCATAAGATTCATAGCAATTCAAAATTTAGCTGCAAATCTGAAATCCTTCCAAATCTCTGTGGTTTCTAACATTCGAGTGCAAGCAAGAAAATATAAATTAGTGTTGAGTCAAAATTTATGGATACTTAAACTCAGTATTCTGGCTAATGAGGCAATGTGTCATTTGGGAAAATGGGTTAGATTTGTGAGAATGTGGCTGAAAGAGGATATGAAAGGTCAACAATTGAAGACAGATTCTGACAGCAGCAAATTTTCTGCACTAGCTTTTATATGAAGAGTAGAGGCCATTTATTAAGGATATCCATTGTAGGAAAATCCCAATTTTTTCAATACATTCTTTATGAAATGTTATTTTAAGTATGCTTAGATAAATAAAATTAAACTCGACTTAAAACTAGTATTTTATATTAAATAAACAATTTAAACAAAATACAAATAAAATGGAAAATATCTCCCTCTGTGAGAAATTGTTTTAAATTTAGATACTTCACATTTCCTATTTCAAATCTGTTGTAACTATGTTCAGAAAGTGTTATGTACTTGAAATAACTTATTTATAATTTCTTTGCCCCTGAAATCTACAATAAAAGTTTTCAATATGATATGAATCTTTTATAATTGTCAAAGAAATATTAATTTCATCGAAAACTCTTTTGTCATATAATTCAATATGGGCAAATAGAGGATGATGCAGGCCACCAAAAAAAATACAGAAATGGAGAAGATCAGTATAAATCTTATTCACAAATATGAACAATAACAAAATAACAAAGCATTCACCATATAAAAGCTAAATAGAATACAGACACACACACACACACACACACAATTCCAACAATTGCTTAATTAAAACATTCAAGGCCAAAATCACTTCTAATTTCTCATGAAAAGTAAACATTTACATAAAAAGCACTACTGCTTACATGTACACACAGGTAAGGATCAGCATTACCTGCATGTCACATGTTCTAGGAGTCTATCACCAGCTTATCCGTCTGAATCCACTGCACTGTGTAAAAGAACTTATGAATTTCCTCCATCTTTGCCATCGTCAGGTACCTGAAATTGGAATTCATTTTTAATCACAGACCAACTGCTGCCTCCCAACCTCAACATAAATGCCTGTGGAAGTGAACAGTTGTACACAGAAGAGTAAGACTGTGTTTGCTTTCATTTCAAATGTAAAATAAGTAGTTTCTTCCATATTTCAATATATTTTCATAATTCAGAATTGCCTTTGCTTAAAATATTCATCTTTGTTCTTCCTTCCAAATCTTCAAATCGCTGAAAGGAAGAAAAAGGAGACAAGTCAGATATCACTGAACATGATGAAGTGGTAATTGCTATCTTTTATTAAGATTGCTAGGCTAGAAAGATTTGGCACGAGGGCAGAGTTATTCAGCAGTGTGTGTTTAAAACCCATGAAGCTTAAAATGTGACAAGCTCAGCATCATAAAATATTCTCAACTGCCTCTACCACTAGGTCCCACACACTTCTAGACCTTCACTTACAGGAAAGTGATGAGTAGAGGACAGTGAAACATTCGTTTTATGACAGTTATTTGGGGGTTATAAAAATGGAGAGGTAGGCTAGAGGGTAGACAGTAAAACTTTCTTAAACCTAAATTTATAAACCCATTTTGTTATTTGGTCCTGCTCCTGACAGGATATCAGGACTTGGAAGGACGCAGCAGGGATTCAGTCTTATTTAAAGGAAACGACAGAGAAGCACATGGGAAGTGTACGTGCTGGTCTCTGAATCGAGAACTGGGATGTAGAGGCAGGCTCTGCTCCTCTCCCAACACGCTGGCTTGTGTGGTAATGTTTCCAAAGAGTGATGATAGGCTCACCATGCTTCTGGAGCAGGTTTCTAGGATTTTTTAAGGTCATTCTCAGATCAATGACTAGGTAGCTATGAATGAGCTGAAGCAATTGCAATATTGACTAAAGGTAGCAGCATATTTATTTCATAATATCAGGGAAGACTTCTGAAGTCATATCTATCAGTTTAAAATATTATTAGGAAATCTGAAAGGATCTTATCTACAGTCATATACTTATCACATTCTACCAGTTACAGAAAAGTTCAAGTCTTTGTCATATTTCACATTTTATTTATACCTTATATTTTAATTTTATTATATAGTTGTCACGGGAAATAGCTTACCTGGTATATGTTGTATGTGAAAGGTGGCTTAAAGTTGGTAAACTTTGTCATCTGAAATCGTGTTCATCATTTTGTTCGGTGCTTTTTTTTTAAAGCGGAATACTCAAGATGAAATAAAATATATCTCAGATTACTTGTTTCTTTGTGAGCACTTAACAATTTTTATTGTGCTTTGTCTATATCATGTTGTTAATACCATCTAAAGTCTCAGCAGTATCACACCACATATTTATGTTTTCTCTTGCTGTCATAAAAAATTATTGTAAATTTAACAGTTTAAAAGCACCCATTTATTACCTCACAGTTCTGTAGGTCACACATCTCAGTTCCCTCAGTCCCGTGAATCCTGTGCTTACAGTCTCACAAGGGCACATCCAAGGTGGAGGGGAAAGCTGTGGTTCCTGCCAGAGGCTCTGCGAATAAATCTGCCTCCAAGCTCATTCTGGGTGTTGGCTGATTTTTTTTTTTGGCAGTTGTGGGACTAAGGTCTCCATTCCCTTCATGGCTTTTGGCCAAGGGTCCTTTTTTGGTCCTAGAGCTGGCTGCGTTTATTTTGAAGTTTTCCATGTAGTACCAATTCCAGTGATGGCTGGATGAGTCCCTCTCATATTAGAGATTGCTTCGATTTCCCTTCCTGGTGCTTCTTTCTGACTCCATCTGAAGGAAGTTTGCTGTGTTTAAGGAATTGTGTGAATACATAGGGCCTGGATTACCCTGGACTCAGGATAATCTACTTGTTTTAAGGACCAAAGCCACCTTTGCCACAGAATATGTTCACAGGTTCTGGGGAATATGGCATCGGCATCTTTGAAGGGTCATTATTCTGCCAGTTACAGTATAGGGTAACCTTCAAACTAAAACCGGAGGTGTGTTTTGTGCACCTACTGTGAAGTAGGTCCCACTTCACCAGCCTGGGCTATACATGCAAACAGGCATCATCTTTGCAGCTACTCATTCAGGTCCCATCTGCTGCAGTGGCTCTTTGTGTTTAAGGTTTCAGAGTTAGGGCTTCAAAGTGGTCAGTAGTTCGTTTGTTGTTTTCTTCCCCATAGCTAGTGTATCTATGTAATCCAGAGGAGCTTTCGGATTTAGACAGGTGTGGCCAAAGAGGCAGATGTATGTCTAAACTCCAGGCTTTGCTGATGGTATGTCACCAGCACAGAAAACCCATTTCCTCATGGTAACTTCCCTTCTTGGACCCTTTTGTGACAGCATATCATAGTGGCATTCAAATCCTTTAGTGGTTGTAATAACCTTAACTTTCAAATAAGAAGTGTCTAACACATTGATTGTTCTTCTCAATTCCCCTCTTATTTCCTGTGCCACATTATTTATTCTCTTTAGTGACCAACTGTCTACAGGTTCATCTAGTCAGAACATTAGTAACTTTGACTACTGGTCTACCAGTTTTTGTTGTTGTTTGTTTTTTATACCTCCCTAGCCATTGTTATAACTACATGCCCTTTCTCATTCCTGTGTGACACTATGAACATTAATGCAGGCTTGTAATGGTGGAAATCTAAGCAGCAATGCAGCTAAATCATAAAATGCCAGGAGAGGTATATGCATTTAGAGAGAAGATGAAAAGCCTTATTTTCTAGTGATAGAAAGTTTTAGTACCTGGAATTTTGCTTCTGGCGAAACCTTCTCTCTCTACAATTAACTGGGGGCTGGAGGTGAGGTGGAGAGAGAGAGAGTGAGAGAGAGAGAGAAATTACCACATATGTTCTCTTGAATGAAATCTTAAATTCAAAATAAACCAACATCATTACCATCCTTTTTAAGCTATTATGCTCCCTTAATTCCTCTATGATGTAAGCACACATTTCCACACCCAAATCTTTGCACTGGCCTTAGAATCTTTTCCCCTTACTCTAACCATCAGCAGTCAACAGTAAAAATCCATTGAACTAAATATCTCTCAACAATGCCTGTTTCCATCCACTATTTTACTATTTGGCTAGTCATGTCAGCATTTATTGCCTAGATTATTGGAATCTCTCCTAATGAATATTTGTTTCAAGAATTCTCAAGTTAATTTCTGATCTCTAAGCTGCTAACAGATGTTATTTCTTAATTCTGAAACTGTTACTGCGTTACCATAAATCTCCATGACTTTGGGATTCAAGGTGAGACATCATATGGTCTGGACTCCGCTCAACTTCTGAGCATTATTTTGCTTGTCTCCCTCTTTCCCGTTTGTAGCATTTTCTATCCTGATAGGTTTGGACTCAACACATTTCTAACTTGCCATATTTTGTTTTAGTTTTTAAAATTTTTTACAGTTTATTTTGTTGTAGTTTTCCATTACCATTTATCCCCCTGATACTCCTCACCGCCCCCACAATCACCACACTGCTGTCCGTGTCCGCGAGTCCTTTTTCCTTTTTGCTCCACCCGATCCTGCCACCTGCAACCACCACCTGCCCCCCAGAGCTGTCAGCCTGCTCTCCACCTATGAATGTCTCTATTTTGCTTGTTAGCTCAGTTTGTTCATTAGATTCCACATGAGAGAACTCATATAAGCTAGTCAGAGAAAGCCTTGCTTTGCTTTAAAAAAGCTACTCTTCCTGGAACACTCTCTCCTCTCCGTTCCTTATTTCAGATTTCGCAAAACTAAGGCAACTATTTCAGAAAGCCATCCCTTATATTTATAATATTTGTTATTTGTGGCCACTTCTCTGCTGCTACTTTAATGACAAGGAGAGGCTAATGCTGAGTCGGGCATTAAGTGGATAAAGGCATGTTTTCAACACATGGTCGACAACAGATTAGACTAGAAAAGAATATTCCACCCAATTCCATGTAAAGAAGCAGGGCCAGGGTCGGGGACAAAAGCTGTCAGGGAACTAGTGAAAACTTTGGGAAGACTCTTCAGCAATTTGGTAGGTTGGTCATTCAGTAAAAATGACTAAGGTAAATTGGTGTTTGTAAATAGGCCAGCCTTGCATTATTCAATAATGTGCTTCCTTCATGACACTGCTGAATCAGAATGACACGTGTCTGCCTGCGCCAGAACTGTATCTGATTCTGGCTGAATCTTAATGAGGAGTAGCTAAGTTACCACATAATCTCTCTCTGTATACAACTTTGGCTTCTTGTGAAGGTCTCACAATGATTCAAATCATTTTAAAATGTATGGAGACAAAGAATAATTAAAGACAACTGTTATCTCAAAGTGCAGAGTTTTTTGATATAAATAAAGATGTCAGTTGTCAAAACTCATTATAAAGTCAGGTAAACAGCAAGGTCCCTCACCTGAGTAAATCCTCAGCTATTGCAATTTTCACACTTGTTTCAGTCCGAAGTATTCTATTTGCCTCCAAGAATAGGCAGGTGGTGCCTCTGACAACCAAAATATTTCCTTAAAATATATTTTAAAACATTTTTAAACTAAAAGTTTTGCATATAATGCTAAAAATACCATACTTTCAGTGTACTTTAATGCTTTTCTTTATCCAGACATAGACACAGTAAAAATTACAGGAAATGTTACCCCCACCCCCTGCCCCATGTGTTGATTTATTGTCAGAGCAGTGATTGACTCTTGGTGGGCTAGAATTCCTTGGTTGAAAACAACTTCCATAATCTGTAACATTTTGAGAATATCAACTTCCAGATGAACTCTTTAGCTGTATAATTAGTTAGTAAATTAGTTAGCTACCTATGTGGTCAAACAACGTATTTTTAACATTAATAATAATAAAAAGAATAACTGTACAATTTAGTCTTTATAAAATATGATGTTTTAAACTGTAGTGATGGGGAGGAGTGGGGGAGAGGCAGAAAACTGTATTTGAACAACAATTAAAAATGTTATAAATAAATAAATAAATGAATGAATGAATGAATGAATAAACAAATTTACAAAAAATATGATGTTTTAAATAATAATCATAGGTGATTCCCATAGAGGTAAAAGCTCTATTAGTATTTTCTTCCAGCTTTTGTGTGTGTAGTATATACAAGGTGGGGCAAAATGAAGTTCACAGATGTGAGTACGCAAAACACGGGGTGTGTTCTTGTGTTATTACTTCTTAATATTGTATTATTTTTCCTTTTGAACAACTGAAAACCTACTTTTGCCTCACTCCATACATCTAGGGTTTTGTTTTTCCAGAACTAGATTCAGGTTATTTGTTAGGGTTTCATTCCAACTTTTTTCAGTTATCATCTCATCAACATTTCCCACAGTACTAAATAGTTTTTTTTTTCCCCAAGTGTGAATCCACTATAAAAGCAGAATATATTAGTGCACTGTGAAGCCAGATAATCTGTGTTTGCATCCTGACTCTTCTGCTCACTGTTTTTTTTTGTTAGGTAAATTAGTCACCCAGTGTGTGTTCCCTCCTTAGCTATTAAATGGGGAATATAATGCTACCTGCCTCATAAGGTTGTAATGGGAAATAAATGAGTATATATATATATATATATATATATATATATATATATATACTCATTTTATATATATATAAGATTTTATATATATAAAATCTTAGAACATTGGCTTCTGTACTTAGTAACTATTATCATTACTCTTTGACTGAAGTAATCTTTCTCCATGACTATCCAGGTGACTCCAAGGATTGAAGTATTGACTATTTTAAATTTTCTATTCAAATAATAAAGTTGTCTTTTCACAGATGCACTGAATTACATTAGCTATAATTCTTTCTGTATTTTTCACAAATATGTTTGTATATGATACATTATATAATGTTTTCATATATTTTCTATATTCTATTTTCCCTGTCAAGTAATTTTTTATATGGTAACTATTTTTAATTCTAGATTTAGATTTAACATGTTCAGAGCTCATAGACAATAAGCTTTTATAATTATATATTACGATCATTTTATGTATTATAGTTATTCCTTCATAAATACAGTATATTTACACACATGCACACATGTTTTATATATACATAGATTTTTAAACTAACTTTTACAATAATTTTGTCTGCAGTCTGATGAATTTTTGTGATCTATGTACATAGGTTTCTGTTAGTTCCAAAAAGGAAGATTTTTTCTGTTAAAAATTACATTTTTAAAAATGCTTCTTTAATTGTTCCGGCATCTTCTCTGGAACACGAATATTTAAGTTTGGCCTGCTGTCTGTCCTCCTTATCCATCACTTCTGTTCATTTGTATTTTATTTTATTTTTCCTAAATACTTAGGAGATTTTCTCAAGTTCTTTTCAATATCCCATTCACTTGATTTTTGCATAATCAAGCTTGGTCTTATTGCCTTGAATATAGTTTTATAATCTGCTAATGTTATTTTGCTTTCTTTGTGATCTTCTTAAAGAGCTTATTCATTTGAATCTTACTAAGTTTTACTCTCATTTCACCTTTATATCCTTTCAAAAATACTATAGTCTTCCTTTTTATGTATTATTGGATGTTGTTGATTTCTTTTTTTAACTTTTTTTTTTGTTGTTCAATTACAGTTGTCTCCATTTTCCCCCTGCCACACTCCTCCTCACCCCGGCCAGATATCCCCACCCCCCACCCTTGATCCTACTCCCCTGTGGTTTTGTCCATGTGTCCTTTACAGTTGTTCCTGAAAACCCTTCCCTTTTCTCCCCATCATCCCTTCCCACCTCCCCTCTGGTTTTTCTTATAACCTTCAATTTTTCTTCATAATTTTTATATTATTTTGAATTTCACTCAACACTCAAACAGTAACTTTTTTTTTCCTGTATAATTATTTTCAACCATATGTTTCCTCTTCTTGGGTATCTCTCCCCTCTGATCATGAACTTTTTTCAAAATCTGGTGTTGCTTTGTTGTATTTTTTTCTTCAATATATTCTTCATTATACAGACACTTGTGTAGATGTTGGTCTTGTGAAGTGGGCTCTAGATAATGGTTAATTTCCACTTTCAGAGAAATTTGTGTTTGTACACAAATAATATGTACATACACAAATGATGCTCACACTTCTCAGCCCAAACCTTAGTTTGCGTTTTCAAGCCATCTCATCTCTGTGGATTCAGGGCACATTTAATATTGTTCTCCTCAAATTCCCAGTTGTTGTCTTTGAAATAGTCATTTCATAAATGGATATAGAAGGATAAGCAGAGAGCAAAAGGAGGAAAAGTCCAAATATTTAGGATGCCCTGAAGACGTTGCTCTCTATAACTCTGATGCAGGTCCTTGATCTCCTACTTAGAAGACAGAGAAGGAGAACCTATTACCTATCTTATAAAAAGCATAAATTTTCCACTGATTTTTTTCTGTCAAGCACAGTCAATTTTATAGTCAGTGGATAATCCCTCTATACTCTGCTAAAAACGTTCTCATCAGGCTAAGTTTGGGTATATGTATATATTTGTATATAGAAGGAGCTGCTAATCAGATATGTTTATAAACCAGACTTTTTAACTAGAATTCTTTCTATGAATGCATTTACTCATTTCTTTACAAACAGAATTTCAGCAGGCAAAAATATGCCTTAAATATGCACATTAGTGATAAAGATGTATTCTTTTTTCAGAAATGTACTTTCTGTCTGGCCTCTTGACTTGACCTGGCAAATATCTGTTCTTATAAAATTATATATACTCTCTAAAGAGCAATGTAGCTGGTGTGGTCTTCTGACAACGTAAGGGTGACACTGAGCATTTTAAAGAAAGGCTCGTTTTAACAATAGCTATTCCGGACCCAGAAGCCTCAGCAGGGTTCTTGAGGGCTCACAGGATTAACACACCTCCATGATTTCCTTCTAGTGACAGTATATTTAACTTTAGAAGTTAACCAATTATGCCTTATGAGATATGCCATTTAAAAAATTGACTAAGAATGTAATTCAACATATTTTAATGAATAAAAACTGTGAGATTGATTACAATGAAAATTATCTAGGTGTAGGAAGTCGCTACTTAAGTTTTATGGGGTTAGTTCTGCATATAGATAGACAAGCAGTGCTATTATATGAAAATACATCATTGCAATTTACATACATCAGAATATCCAGGGCATTGGAAGCCCTGGTAGGGAAAAATCACCTAAAATAAGTGAACTAAAAGGAGATATATATATACGAAATGTGAGCTGAAGATCAAATGAGATTCATCTGGAGAGTAGGAGAGAAAAACATTTAAGGTCCAATAATTTTATAGCCAAGAATAGCCTGGAAAGCAACATTTAAAAAGTACTTAGATGACCTGTGTATTGACTTTGAACCAAATCCATGTTAGGAATTAATTAAAACTTAATGGCAAATGTTGAATAGGATTCATCATTAAAACAAATATATACAAGTGGTTTTTTGAAAGAATAGAAAGAATTTTGCTAAGGAAAGTGTTTGCATTTGCATTTAATTTCCCAGCTGTGTTTTCACATCAGTGAAAGGATGAAAATAATGTAATATTAACATATCTGGGAACTAATCCCAGACACCCACATAACCCTTAAAGCAAAGAAATAAAAGCTAGACATGTTATTTCAGAGGGAAATGAAAAAATCTTAAAACTTTTTAAAATGTATATTTGCGTCCACATTATGTATAAGAAGATGTTATCACTCCCTAATTATAATTTAATTCACCAGATATCCTTTGCGCCTCTTTAAAATTCAATTACTTTGACCCCTGGCTCACCAGTATAATGATACCTGATTATGCTGCTTTAGACTATCCCTTTGCAAACTATTTTAAAATTCGCTCATTATTTTTTCTTTAGTCTTTATCAAAGTAAGAGTTAGATTTTTTCCTATTATGTAGCTTTATAACAAAGAAAAACTTATCTACATAGATGAAAATTTTTTTACTATTTCTGTCACTTTATTTTTTGACACATTATATCTTTTGTCCTAGTCAGTGAGATCACGGTTTTCAAAATGTGGCTCCTGGAGAGTTTGCATTATAGAAAATCTCAGTTGTTTGTAGGTAGTGAGGGAGAACCTGGCATGTGGGACTTGGCTCCCCACTTCCTGACTCAACATAAGAAGCTCAGCTATTAATCATTGAAATGCTGAGTTTCTTTTTGATGCCATTCCATAAAGGTTTGTGCATCAGTTATTAGTATAAATATTTCCCAAATGCAACCAATGAATCTCAACTGGCTTCCAAAGGAATTTTGAAGAGTTTTGGCTTAATCATTCTATTCTTTTGAAACAAAAATTTAGTACCTATTTTGAGTCTCAAGTAAACATTTGTGTTAGGAATAAAATAAGCATATTGTGATACAGATCTCCCTTGTACTTTTCATTGGTAAAGCTGGTGTTTTAAAACTTTAGTATGTTTTTATTTGTAGATGCATATTGTATAATTTATACTTTACTATGATTTGGAGATAGAAAATATAAGAAATACTAATTTTGAGATCAAATAGTTTAATGAGGAACACATAAATGATAAAAATTCTGTCAAAGCGCCCCAAGGTGCTCCTCATAGATTAGCCAAAGACATTAATATGAATTCCTTACATAGTATATATACATATCTCTAAGAATTCCAGTATCATTGATAATAAGCTGAACCTATGGTAAAGATCACTCTAATTTACCTTTTTTAGTTATGGAATTTAGATCAGTCAAATCCAGTATCTTTAAAGAAATTTATTTTAAAACAGCAAATTTCCCAAACCTTATATTATTATTTATAAATAAGGCATAACAATTATTATAAACATATGCCACTTGATTTTGAAAGACACAAAAAGCAATTATTTTAAATATAAGGCAATAAATGTAGTTTTTTTTCTGATGGATGCCATGATATATAAAAGTCTGCGACATTTTAGAATAAATATTCCCCAAATTAAATTGATATAGTAGATGCGTTCTATTACATTAGTCAAATATGTTATTTTTGAAAAGATTTAAGTAACTATGTAACCTACCCCATGGGAAACATAGATATGTATGTCTTTACTTATGTGAATATGTAGTTGGTAAATAAAAAAACTGTCACCTATATAGAAAGATAATATACTTATTTTTCTTATAATTATATCATTATCAACAATAAAATGAAATTAGCAAAATGATAAATTTAAAAAATATATATTGGATTATAATGAAAACACATTTTTTAACTTCAGATTAAATTAAGATTTTAAAAAGACCAAAGGATTACAGTGTTATACCTAAAAATAATATTTAACAACTCACATACAACTGATCACAAGAAATGCACATTTTCACATAAATGGGCCACTTTGCATAATTATGAGATTCTAAATTCCCAGTTTTCTAAAAATTCAATGCTATTTACTTCATGCTATTGGGGTTTTGAGATGGAAATGATTGACAGTGTACTCATTCAACATTGACATGAGAGGTATGTGTGTGACGTGTGATGTTACTTCTTTCTGCTTTGGGGAGATGTCTACTGGGGCGTAAGCCAGAGTGGATGAGGCCTGCTGTCACTTTAAGCTCTGCGTTAACATTGGCATGCTCCTGCCACTAAACCCAGTGGCAGTTTCTCCTATTGAAGAGGAAGAGCTCCCCTTTCCTATCTAAGTACTCTGCGGTAGGAGCAGCGTCCTCAACACAGTCTAAATATTTGTTTAGGAAACAAAATAGCTAAATGCAATCTGCATAAATGTAGATCTGCCAATTTCTGTGAATAAAAAATAACATTCAACTGCTCAGTTTGAATTATCAGCATTCATGTCATGTTACTACATCTATGTCTTAACCAAGAATGAAAATGTCTAATAAAAGCAATTTTCCAAAACAAAAGGAAAGTCTGTTACAACAAAGTGAATTTCCACTTCAGATAAAAAGAAAAACAGTGTATGTAGTGGTAACATAGTAGTTTTTCTCTATTCTAGGCATAAAAAATTTTAAATCAGTTTGCAGTCTATATTGAAACTACTACACAGATATTTTTATCTACCAACTTTTCTCTGTGCTTGATATTCTGACCTTAATAGAATCAGAATAATCTCTTTTCTAGACTTAAGCAATAACCTCATCATTTTACTTATTTAGTTATTGTATTCTTGGTATCACATGGCAATCATTTGCCAGGTTTGTACTTGGCACCAAGAACTTGGTGTCATAGAGCACTCATTCTATTGGGTGGTTGGGTGGGGTGGAGGGAGTAAGAGAGAAGAAAATGTACAGAACATCATGTCAAAATCACATAAAGTAAAGGTAAGAGATAAGAGAGAGATGTAGAGTAACATTTTATACAGGGCAGTTGGGGAAGACCTTCTAGGTATGGAGACAAATGAAGAGACCTGGATGCAGTGAGAGAACGAGACATGCACACATGTGCAGTGTGGTGGGGAGGAGGCAACGTCATCACGTACAGGACAAGTACAAAACCCCTGAGTCGGGAGTGTGCTTCCTATAACCAAGCATCAACAGGGAGACCAGTGCAGCAAAAAGATGAGTGTGGGAAATCAAGGCATAGAGGTAGTCATTCTGTTTTGTAGAACACTGGTGAGAATTTTGGATTTGATTCTGAATGTGATAGGAAACTGGTTATTTACTTTGTATTGGTATTTCCCTGATAGCTGTGTGAAGAACAGTCTATGGAAGAGAGGGAGAGCGAGAATGAAAGTGATGTACTAGAAAGGTGATTATGGAACTAGTCCTGGTTACAGATAGTTTAGATATATATTTCAAAGTCAGAGAACATATCCTTTGATTGAGTGTAGCACAGGTGAAAGGAAAAATATCCAGGATGACTGTTAGAATTTTGCTCTGAACACTTGGACAAATGGGCTTGTTGCTTCCCCAGATGGGGGCAGATGAGGGAAGAAGCAAATTTAACATGTTATGTTTAGGTATCTATGCACCTCTGAGTGGAGGTGTTCAACTGGCCCTTAGAAGAAAGATTGACACTGAAAGCATAAATTTGGAAACTATGCATTCATAGGTATTGCAAACCACTGAGCTGGAGTTAGTGAAAAGTGAGGAGTCCGCCCAAATACCCTGGGTTGTGAGTGCTACTGTAATCTACTGTCTAAGAGTCAGGAAAATAAAAACCATCCAGTAAAAAAGGATGAGAACAAGTAGGCAGTGAAGTCATGAAATTGGAAACAAACAAAACTAGAGTGTCACCTAGCAAACTGGAAGAAGAAAATATTTCATTAAGGAGAGAAAGATGGACTGTTATCAAATATTTGGGCATAAAACAAAACCGCTTTGATTTTTAAATTATGTGAAATCACCTTTTTTAAAAAAATGAGCTATAATCATATATCATTAGTTTTGGATGGTCATACGCTCTTTTGCACTTCAGTATTCATTTTCAGTGGAGGGAAAAACAAATATGAATGATGTATCACAAGTAGTAGGCTCTCAAGACATTATTTCCCCTTTCTCTCACCACCCTCCTCCTAAAAATGTGTCTCATTTTAGCAATTTGAGCTGTGTTCATAATATAGCTGTATTAATTGGTTTAAATAATCAAAAGGTATTAGTGTTCAAACATTTTATCTAGTCTGTTTTACTTAAAAAAAGTGTTGCTTTAAAATTAGTAAAACTGATCAATTTACTCTGTATTGAATTGGTTTCAAACTTGTAATTAAAATGTTATTTGAAATTACTAGTCTTTTTTATGCTTATCATTTTTTTAGTTTAATTTTTTATTGTTGTTCGATTATAGTTGTCCCCATTTTTCCCCATTACTCTCCCCTGCCCTACCCATCCCCCCCTTCCCACCGTCAATCCCCCCCCCCCCCGCCGTTGTCTTTGTCCGTGGGCCCTTTATACCTGTTCCTTGACTTGACCCTTCCCCTTCTAGTCTTTAGCTTTAGTACACATAGGACAGAGAAAAAATTTCAGGCTTTTTGTGAGAAAAAAGAAAGTCCCAATTCATCTACAGCTGGTTCAAAATCAAGCTGTACCTGTTTGCTCTGCCATCAACAGATCATCACAAATAAAGCGAACTTTATTTTTCCCTGAGCAGCAACCATCACTTGTATCTAAGACCAACATTCTAAATTAGAGCTGATATTTTTCTGATTCCTTGTTTCTGGGAGGAACTAGGCAGTATGTAAAGGTGATATTGGGATAATCTCCACACTAAGCAGATGACAGTGTCAGGTTGAAGGCAGGAAGCAAGACCCTGGCGGCAGCACAGCCAATCCTGGTCTCAGAGTGAGCATTCATTACAGGAGACAGGCGAGTGGATTAGAAGATTTGTTAAAGGATTAGGAGATTTGAATCTCATTTATTTTTTTCCTTTTTAATTCTTGACAATAACTCTCATTGTGTATATTGTTTATGCGATGTGTTATGTCTGCACATTAAGTAGGAAATGAATATAGAATTAACTAAGATGGAGTTTACTTTTAACAGAACAGGATCAAGAAGTCCCCCGCAGGATATTCTTATGTGCATTCTGGTTCTGAGTAAATTGAGTAAGAATTTCAAGTTTTGATTTACATTCCCTCTGCGTGAGGGAGTGTGTCAGGGTGACCTCAGACTATTTCGCGCACTTCAGTAGGTTCTGCCTGCACTCTTCATTATCATCCCCTCGGAGGAGAGCTCCTGAGGTGGCTTTGCCCAAAGAATGTTTTGGGAAAATGGACAACTTAAAAAGTAGGAATGCAAGTGACCAACAAACAGGAAAATCTCTATTGAGCCATCTCAGCTCAATAGTAAATAAGGAAAGAACATTTAAAATGATGAGATTATTTCCAGTATTTACAAATTGGATAAGTTTGAAAAGAGTGGCAACACAATTTTCACAAGCTATGGATAAATTGTATTTCCTGGGAGAGTAAAATAATGCATTTCTGGGGTGCAATGTGGCATTAAAGGTCAAAAAGTTAATTTCACACATAGTCTTTGATAATCAATTCCAAGTCTAAGTAAGGAAAATGTAAAATAATCAAAACCCCATCAGTAGTGGACTAGTTAAATGAAAATTATTACAGGAAAAAAACTAAGGCTACCAAAAATGAAAAAATATTTACATGAAAATATAGCTGTTTTGTAATGTTCAGAGAAAAAGTAAATTATGAAATACCATGTAAAGAATAATGTAATTAATGGAAAAACTTTAAATATTTGTGAAGGTGTTTGTAGAGAGGTATGTATGTGTGTGTGTTGTGATTTTAAATGGATAATCATTATGTTTATCTCATTGTTTTTGTGCAATTTTAGGTTACATTCACCTTTTCATTTTTTTATAAAGCATGCATTATTTTTACTCTGAAAATAACTAAGGGTTTTCTGTGAAAAACATTTTGAAACTTATGATGAATATTAGCTTTTCAAAGTAATGTCACATAGCAAAGTAATACCTTTGACCTTGTATTACCCAATTTTTCTTTAAATTACAAAACCAGAAAATCTCTTTTGTCAAAACTGCCTATCCTGAACACGGCCTGAAGAACACGGAAACTCCCACACCCCAGCTCTCTGTGCAGCAACCACCTCTCATATCACTGATGGAACCAATGGCGACAGGAGTTAAGATACGTTTGGTGTTTTGTGTTTTCCCTCACGTTATTAACTATTGTTATGCAAAATTTACTGTATAATCATTTCTATTTACAGCAAGTTAACTGGAAAAGAGGTATTTCTTTAAATCACAAAGCTGTTTAGGTGAAGTTTTAGACTTCGTCTCTGGATTATTTGACTATACATTGTGTGAGTAGACGCTTCGGTTAGACATGGTGACTGTGTGTTCTCTGAAAACCACCGCATTTTCTGAATGTTGTCATCTCAGCCAGCCACCAGCATTGATTCTCTGATGTTCATTTGCAAAGTCCCTCATTAATTCTATGACAAGGCTTTCATTGTCTTTGTGAAATCTGTAAGGATTCTTACACTGACACTAGTAGAAAGTTTAACTTAATGGTTAAATGTTTTAACCTAACTGAATTTAGGAGTTTTTCACCAGCGTTTTTTTTTTTTTTTTTTTTTTTTTGAGATAACAGCAGTCCTTGGTTCTACACATTATTTTTTTAAACTCTTTTACTGAGATATAATTCATACACTATACAACTCCATCTCTGTCAAGTGTACAATTCAGAGGGTTTTTTTTAGTATATTCACAGAGTTGTAAAATCAACACCATGATCAATTTTAGAACATGTCTACAATTCCCAAAAGGAATCCCATTCCCATTGGTAGTCAGTCTACGTCCACTTCAAACTTCCCTATAATATTGAAAAGAACTTTTGTAAAACATTGTTTCTTCTTCCTGACCTCAGGAGGAATGCATTAAGTCTTTCAAATTACTCATGATGTTAGCTGTAGGATTTTCACAGATATTCTTTACATGGTTTAGGAAGTTCCCCTGAACTTCCTTCTAGTTACTGAGTTTTTTATGTCAAAGGTTTTGGATTATGCCACGTGTATTTTCAGCATCTATTCAAATGATCATGTATTTTTGTTTTTGTTTTTCTATTCCATTGGTACAGTGTACCACATTAATTGATTTAAACATGTTGAATAAATCCTAGGTTTATGGCATAAATCCCACTTGATCAGAACGTATAGTCCTCTTTATATTGCTGGATTAGGTATGCTGGTATTGTGTTGAAAATTTTTGCATTTATATTCATAAGAGATACTGTTATGTGATTCTCTGTTCTTGCGTTGTCACTGTCCAGTTTTGGTATTAGGGTAGTATTGACTTTATAGAATGCATTGAGGAGAAAACTATTCATTTAGACAATATACTGTAGCAACTCTTTATATTGATTTCCCACTCTATAGTTTTTTGTTGCTTGCTTTTTTGCTTATGTTTTATTTAGAAATATGGCCATAATATTTCAGTGAAGACTATTTTCCCTACAGAAAAATGTTCGGCCTCCAACTTGGCTGCTCAGACAACACATTCTTCAGTATGCACACATTCACCCCGGACACCTAAGCACGCCAGTGGTTACAGCAGGGCTCTCTTTGACTGTCTTGGTCCCTGATCTTTTTTGTTCAACTTCTAACTGCTCTGCATCTATTCTTCTAGAACAAATGTGTTACCATGTGCTGTCTGCCCTTAGAACAATTTACAGAATTTTTTTAAAACAGGAATTTTACCAGTTGTGGTTACTTTGTATTTTGCTAGACAGGAGTCCATGGACCTTTTGCATTGCCATTCCTGAAGTACTTTTCTTGCAGCATTTAAAAAAATAACTAATTAGAAACACAGAAAGGAAGGAAGTGAATGTGTCTCATAATTATTATACATTTGCAGTATGTATGGATTTAATGTATCATTCAAAAATAAACTTATAATAATGTAGAAATAAAGTAAAATAGTTCTATGCAGATTATTGTATGCATTGTAAGTCTCAATATTACAGCAGGCAATTGTGAGATCAACTTCTATTTTGTGATGGTCTGTCCTGCGAATACATTATGAAGTGTTAAAAGGTGGATATCACTTCTATTCATTGTTCACCAACATTGGGTCTGAGATTTTTGGAACTTGTTTTATAAGTTCTGTCAAATGGAAGTCAGTGTCCCACAGGTAATCCATAGGCAATTATTAGACAAGTCTGCAAACGTGGAGGGAATCAAACTATGTCGATTGAAAGGGAGAGAGATCATAGGCTTTTTGTTTCAAAGGGTGTTACCTGACCTCAGGATGCTTTTAAATCTCAGGAATTGGTTGATAAGGCCCATCAGATAAAGACCTCCAGAAACAAATCTGGAATCAAACAAATTTAAGTTTACTAACTTGCTGTTACAAGGAAGAACATAGACAGCTAACCAATAGTGCACTAGGTTGTAGAGACAACCTTGCCAGCACTTGTTTGTTAATTTGGTTATGATGGCCATTCTGACAGGTGTGAGGTGGTATCTTGTTGTGGTTTTAATTTGCATCTCCCTGATGGTTAGTGATGCTGGGTATCCTTTCATATGTCTCTGGGCCCTCCGTATGTCTTCCTTGGAGAAGTGTCGGTTGAAGTCCTTTGCCCATTTTTTAAATTGGGTTGTTTGTCTTCCTGGAGTGGAGTTGTGTGAGTTCTTTACATATTTTTGAGGTCAAACCCTTGTCCAAGGTATCATTGGCAAATATATTTTCCCATACCATTGGTTCTCTTTTCGTTTTGCTAATGTTTTCTTTAGCTGTGCAGGAGCTTTTTATTTTGATGAAGTCCCATTTGTTTATTCTTTCCTTTATGTCTCTTCCTCTAGGGGACAAAGCAGTGGAAATATTGTTCCGTGGAATATCAGAGACTTTCCTGCCTATGTTCTCCTCTAGGACTTTTATTGTTCTGTGCCTATATTGGAGTCTTTTATCCATCTTGAATTTATTTCTATGTATGATGTAAATTGGTGGTTGAGTTTCATTTTTTTGCATGTAGCTGTTCAGATCTCCCAGCACCATTTGTTGAAAAGTTTATTTTCACTCCATCTTATGCTTCTGACCCCTTTGTCAAATATTAATTGACCATAGAGAATTGGGTTTATTTCTGGGGTCTCTATTCAGTTCCATTGATCTATGTGTCTGATTTACTTAGAATAAATTATAATAGACATGGAAATGACCAAGATACCAATAATATTATAATATTTTATATCTATAGAATATAACAGTGCAGTTATTTAAAAGAAGATAAAGAAATATAGGTAATGATATAAATGTATGCTTAACATACTGTTGAGGAAAAGGTTACAAGCCTGCAAATATAACACTGTCCTTGTATGTTTTATGTTACTATGTGTATGCATATACTTAAATGTTTATATATATGCACATACATAAACATACTTAGCACAATTTATACTTCATTGAACAATTATTGGTCTGTGTACAAAATATCTCAGTATAGGAGGATTATGGGTGGCCTTTCTTATATGTAGTTTTTTAAAATGTTTTCTCCGAGTATTATTAAAATTATATACTGAACATTTTTGAGATACAAAATTATTAAACTATAGAAGCAGTAACAGATTTACATATATAATTTTTGCATGATATTCTGTAAAGCAATTTGATGGTGTGAACTAAGAATGTCTAAAAAATTCTTACTTTTGAACTTTAATTTTTCTTTTGTATGTGGAGTGAGGAAATATAAAATAAAGGAAAATCTATAACTAAGAACTTGCACATATTATACTTGTTATACTAAAAATAATAATCTAGCTACATGGATGGAAAATAAATATGTTTGAAACCCATAAACATTCATCTATTTGCTGAAAAATAACTCAAAGAAAATGTACCAAACTGCTTCTGATGTGTGCTAGTTTGTCTCCTAATTAAATTTTATAAATCTCAAAATTTCTGTGATGCAGTTCTTGTGGATATTTTTTATAAAACAGAAAAACAAAACAAGCCAAAAAGCAATGGTGCCCTAAAGTGTTGCAATGCAAGCAGAATTATTTCTGTTTTGTGGAGGTCTTTCCAAATTACAGAGAGAAGGGTGGAGGGGGCTATTTTTACCTGATTCACATGACCTAGGGCTAGATTTAGCTGCTTTATTAATTGATTTCCATAGTTACTCTCTCCTGGAATGAAACTTCTGCTTTGACTCTAATTCAGTTTGATTTCTGGATGCGTCGACACATTGTTACTGTTTGCAGTGCCGCACTTCACTGAACTGAACAATTTAACGTGTTTTTCTTTAGTGCCAGAGAGGGACTTAAAAACAAAGGAAAGCAGAAAACGTGGAATTCCTTTCCATCTTGCTATTTCTCAGCCTTTCATTGTCTCGTAGTTTTCAGGCCTTCATAATGCCACTGTTAGTGTGTTGCCTAAAATGTCACTTAATTATGTGTAAATTTCTTGATGGACAAAATACTTGTTTTTAGAGACATTGTCCCTTGGGGGAAACCAAAAATTTAAAATATATTTACATAAAAATATATACTTTATTTTAAGTCTTTCACCATTTTTTATGGAACAGAAGGAAAAATAAAGCAGTTGAAATAGAAAATTAAGTCTAATACCTAAGAAGGTGGCATAATTCACATGACTTGGAAGACGAATGTCTAGACCACATCCTTGACATCCCAAATGAAGACATCAGAGAAAGGCAAGAACAAAACAAACAAAAGCAGAAAAATTAAAGCTGCTCTTTCACTTCAACTGAATTTAGGTAGCCTTTAATTAACCAGATTAAATAATGAGGCTTAGTGTGAACCTTAGTGGACCTAAAGCTGAATAAAGGATAGATGGATTGAAGGAAGAAATGTGTTGGGGAAGGGACAGAGAGGTAGTTTAGAATTGGGATGATGTTCCCACAGGATTGCTGGGTGGTCCAAACAACAATCTGTTTAAGTAGATTCGGAGTTCAGAACACGTGTGACGTGACAAACATAAGATGACTTTGCATCTGGAATCACATTTTAGTCAACATAATTTGAATCTTAAATCTCTAGATAACTAAACTGAACTATAGGTTATATTCATTTTAACACATGATTTTCTTCCATAAACAAATACTCACATAAAGAAATTTTTATTGGATTTGATGTTCTATCATGTACTGCAAAAATATAAATAGGAATAAAATTGTGAATATTTGAGTCTTGGTGTAATATTACTTTTTACTTCTGGAATATAAGCTCTGTGAGGACAGGACTGGCTCTGTTCCCAAAATGTATTTCTTGCACTACGTGAGTATCCAGAATGTAGTATGTGCTTAATAAATAGTGTCAATTAAGAAAGTAAGAGGTCATTGGTTTATTTTATTTTCTCAGTAAGCTAACGTTTATTCCATAATTCTTCTAATTCGGTTAGGTTATTTTCTATATATTTAAATATTTATTAATAATCTCACTATGGCAAGGAAAAGACTTTTTTCAATAATCCCCATATTTTCACATTGAATTGTTTCTTACTTGTATTATATGTGTCTTTACCCCTCTTTACAAATGCTACGACCAGTGGAGCACACTGATAACACACCCCTGGAACTGGGGTGGGGAGTGCTAGATTCATTTACCACTTAGTAGCTGGGTGACCTTAGGCTGGTCACACACAACTTCCCTGCTTCAGTGTCCCTGACTTCAAAATGGAATAATAATTCTAACTCATATGATTTGTAGTGATTAAATAAATAAAAACTAGGGAAGCATAGAAGACAGCATGTGACACACAGTAAGTGTGCAATGTATGTTAGCAACTATCGTGTCCTGTTGAAAGTCATGTTTTATTGACACCCTTTACTCTTATATATTAACATCCAGTACTTTTATATGCTTTCTTTTATTTTTCTTTTCTGTACATTTTGTGCTGTAAATTTTCAAATTTTATAGCATCCCTGCTCAACTACTTGTAACCACACAAACTCGAAATATTACTTAATCTAAGATCTAAATCCCCATCAGTACAAGGAGGATAATGACAGTACTCGCTCCAATATTTACTTGAGCATTCAATACAAAGATAAAAATCCAGTGCAATGTGTAGCTTGTAGTTAGTGTTTAATATGTTTTAGCTATTAAAATAACTGTTGTTCTTAAAGTCATTGTTTGCTAAAAATGGGTTCTGGGTATATGGACAAAAGTAACAATACCATTAATATACTACAACTAAAACTAAATATTTTAATTTAGTTTTTATTTCACTGTCTTATAGCAAATCTCTCTGATAATAATCCACAGTTAATCTCCAAATCGTGTTCTTAACCAATACACTTCAATTTGTTTCTTTCTCTTGGCACTCCTGTGTATTACCTTACATTTATCTAAATTAAATCTTGTCCTGTATTGCTGTTTTCCCATTTCTCACTTTTCATCACTCTGAAACTTTTCTGCACCTTCCACTGGGTTTGAAAATGTATCTGTAGTCCTGATAAATGTATACTCCTCTTTAAGTTGATCAAACGCAGTGATACCACATGCTCTGAATTCAACTTGACTCTAACGAGAACATTCTTTTTCTGCATTTTCAATGATTTATTTGTATAATTTATATTATCAGTAGTAGTAATAATGATGGTAAAAACAAAACCTGAATGAATATGCACCCCAGAAGCAACGAAGATTGGTTTGCTGTTCTTTGTTGTTTTTCTCAGAACCCAAACGGGAGGAAAAGTTGAGCTAGAAATTATTGCCGATATTTTGCGAATATTATATTTTTCTTGATGAGGGAAGACTATGAGATCATATTTATAATAATTCCTTTTAATTCTCTCCAATATTCATACCTTTACTTCATTTAATGGGTTTCTATGAGGATAGTTGTGTAAATTGGTCACTGGGATTATATCCAAGTATGTGACTATACATATATGTATGTATATATGTGTAAATATGGAATATGTTTCAGCTTTGAGCTTTAAAAGCACATTTATGTAAGTATTTTAAGCACTGTATTAAAATCTAATTACATAATATACCTTTAGGAAAAATTATAATCATTTTTCTTGTCTCAGTAAAATTTTAATATTGTACTTGTGGGGAGATTACTACATCCAACTTGATGCTTTTATTATAATACTTTAAATTCCTGCTTTGTAAAACTACCAAATTAAATTTTTGATAAAAATATGGATTCTATAAAATACTTTCTACTTAACTGTGTTAAACAGAGATCTTTGTCTTTATGAGCATAAGAGTAATTAGTTAAGGATCTCATTGTGTTTCTGGGATGCCATGTTAACAAAATGGTGAGTTATTTAACTATATAAAAGTAGAATTTTCTAAT
Source organism: Carollia perspicillata (assembly GCA_004027735.1). Classification (NCBI taxonomy): domain Eukaryota; kingdom Metazoa; phylum Chordata; class Mammalia; order Chiroptera; family Phyllostomidae; genus Carollia; species Carollia perspicillata. The sequence continues at coordinate 47,941 of PVKM010000696.1, forward strand.
TAAATTGATAATTAGCAGTGGTGAAGAAATATTGTGCTATGTGTGTTCATTTGTATTACTGTTTACAATATAAATGAAATACTAGTAAATATGCATTTAGAGAATATGATGCAACATATTTAATTCAAAAATAAAATAAAACCTATATTGGTTTAACAAATTTTTATGGAGGAGATATTACTAACGAAGTATTTCCACATAATTTAAACAAAGTATACTATCACTTTATTGATAATGAACGATTAAGTAATTGTTAATTGTTATATTTTTAACTTTTTATTCACATTCTTAGAAACACATTTATTTAAGGTTATATCTATTTGGTGAATTAAAATATGTATGAAGTATCCTGTATTATGTATAGTCATGGCTTTTTCTTTTGCCCTTAAATCATTTTGTACAGTATTAATCTTGTAACAGCTCAGCTCAAACAGAGATTACAAAGGGGACTCACCATACTGAGGACTGAGACCACTGTGTGCTAGAGTCCAGAAGACTTTTTGTGGGCATAAATTTTTTATGCATCCCTCTGTTAAAGTGGGACATGACCAAAATGTTCCTCTGGCGAAGTTAATAGCCCCCCTTTGTGCCTTCTCCATATGGAGTGCCATGGTTACATTTTCCTGATAAAATGTTAAGTTGCGGACCTGAGCTCCCAACTTGGTCCCTAGCTGCCACTTTGATACATAAGACACCAAACAAGGCTTCTGGGGAGTCCCTTGGCAGGATGACATACTCATATGACAGCAAAGCCTTCAGTGTAGCTTGAGACAGTCCCAGAAATGTCACTGGACCATGCAACTCTGGCTGTTGAAGCTTGGAGTCATTTTATTTTTTGTGTGTGTGTGTGAAAAGAATGCAAATGTAAAAGCAATACGGGTCATTTCTTTTCCCTAGTATTATGTACATCAAAGGCTAGCATAGCAATGGAGAAAAGAGCCAGTGGGTGATACAATTCTCCACGAGATTATTTTCCCTGTTGTCTGTCTTTTATTCAGTACATCCCTTCTGTCGGATCAGCTGTACCAACTCTTTTCATGCTATTCTGTCCTCATTTTATTCTTTCCCATTTATGCTTTCTTCTCAAAGAAATTCCTTTTGTTACAATGTCAGTGCTGTGAAACTGTAAAGTTTGGTTTCCTGCGAAATATACATGTATACATTTTCTTAAAATTCTATTAATAGGGAATACCTACTGAGGGTATCCTTTTGCACTCATCCTTCAATTTCCTTCCATCGAATACTGAATAGAACCCAGCCAAAACAAATTCACTTTTGCTAACAATTTTATACATAGCATAGTGTTTGTTCATATCTAAAATAGCCTTGATTCTAAATGAAACAAATAATAAAGTTTAAAATACTATGGCTTTTCCCTTTGATATTTTATAAATGTACATTGAAATATCCTGCTAATTTTATATAATTTTTAAATCTAACTACAAATAATTTTCCTGAATTTAAAATAAAAATATATCATCAAAACAAACAGGCACACAAAATATAACCAGAGACGTTGAAATAAAGAACAAATTGACAGTAACCAGAGGGAAGGAGGGAGAGGTGTAGTGGGCGAAAACAGGGGAAGGGCCGTCAAGGAGCATGTGTAGAGGACACAGGGACAAAGCCAAAGGGGGTGGGTTCGAGGGTGGGAGGTGGGGATGAGCAGGGCAGGGGGCATGGCAGGGGAGAAGTGGAGACCACTGTACTTGAACAACAATAAAAATCTAATTATAAAAATATGTATATCATCACAAATATTTAAAATATAAAAAAATGTCATGTCATAAATTATGTATTTTATATCACAATTTAATAATATAAAACTGAGACTTACATATGGAAATAGTGACATTTGACAATTTAACTATATACTCTGTTAGCAATTAATCATTGTATGAGTTTGACCCAAACTTTAACCTACTTAACCAAAAATAACTATTTTACTTTTTTTATATAATGTAGAAAATAGTTTAAGCTGTTTCTTTTAAGGATTACTAAACATCTTTTTGTATTTGCCTCAGCATCTTCTTTTAAAAAGAAATGCGTATAAGTTTTCTAGTTAGTAGTGTTCACAAAATTTTCTCAAGTGAGCAAGATAAAAAGAGTCTATTAAAATCTCAAAATTGAGAAATTTACTATAAATATTAAATTGACATAAAATACTGAAATTTTTACTTCTAAAAAAAGCCACACAATGTAGGTTCTGATATTTATTGTACTAGACCCCTTTTCTCAAATAATCAAACATGCTTTGGGAAATGTGAGATCTGTACATATAGAATTAAAAGTTATGCCAGTTCTAATTTTCTTGATATATTTTCAATATTTGTAATTTAAGTCTAATACATTAGTTTCAGCAATCGATGTTTAGGTCATCTATTCATACTAACTGAGTTAAGTGTATAGCTGTTCACATCTTTTTTTGATGATAAATGTCCCTAAATCTGAGTTTTTAAACACGTAGATAGCATTTAATTTGCCAGAGCTTTCAAATGTACTGTATTTACATAAAATTTGTAAAGACCTGTTGTTTCAAGGTAGTGATATTATTTAAAGTTATGCCTAGAAGTTCTGAGAAAAGCACATTTTAAAGTAATTAAAACTACATATATATGCAAAGAAGATGCATTCCTAGCTTTATAAGTGATATAAACCCATCATTGTATGGAACAATCATTGGCTTGTAAAAAATTTAAAGTTAGGCTTTTTTAATTTGGGAAGAGGTGAGAATAAATCAGGATGATCTTTTTTTTCCCTTCAATTCTGAATTTTCCCAGAATTACAGGCCATATACAAATGTTACTCATCCTCTCATTAGTCCTTAGAAACTCCCTGTCTCTTAAGTATGAATGAGTAGATAGGAAGGTAAGCAATAACAGCGATTTTCCAGAAAAGAAAACTTGGTTTCTGATCAGTGAAAAACTGCACCAGACAAGTTGAAAAGGTAAGGAAGAGTTTATCCAAGGCTTTAAAAAATTGTTTTGTTTATTGTTGTTCAGTTACAGCTGTCCCACCTTTTCCCCATTGCTCAACTTTACCCTGCCCCCCATCTCCCACAGTCAATCCCCACCCATTGTCCATGCCCATGAATCCTCTATTCATATTCCTTTGCTTGCCTTTTCCCTTTCTTTCCCCCATTATTCCCCCATTATTGCCTTCCTGACTCCCCTCTGGTCACTGGCAGTTTGTTCTTTATTTCCACATCTCTGGTCCTATTTTGCTCATTTGTTTGTTTTGTTGATTAGGTTCTACTTATAGGTGAGATCATGTGGTATTTGTCTTTCACTGCCTGGCTTATTTCACTTAGCATAATGCTCTCCAGTTCCATCCATGCTGTCTTGAAGGGTAGGGGTTCCTTCCTTCTGCTGTGTGGTATTCCACTGTGTAAATATAACACAGTTTTTTGACCCACTCATTTACTGAGGGGCACTTAGGCTGCTCCCTGCACTTGGCTATTATAAATAATGCTGCTGTGAATACTGAGGTGCATAGGTTCCTTGAATTGGTGATTCAGGATTCTTAGAGTATAATCCTAGCAGTGGGATTCTGGATCAAAAGGCAGTTACATCTTTAGTTCTTTGAGGGAATTCCATACTGTTTCCCACAGTGGCTGCACCAGTCAGCATTCCCACCAACAGTGCACTAGGGTTCCCTTTTCTCTACAACCTCTCCAGCACTTGTTGTTTGTTGATTTGTTTATGATGGCCATTCTGACCAGTGTGAAGTGGTATCTCATTGTGGTTTTAATTTGAATCTTTCCTATGGCTAGTGATGAGCATTTTTTCATATGTCTCTAGACCCTCTGTATGTCCTCCTTGGAGAAGTGTCTGTTCATATCCTTTACCCGTTTTTTAAAAAGTGGGATTGCTTGTCTTCCTGGTGTGGAGTTGTGTGAGTTCTTTATATATTTTTGAGATCAAACCCTTGCCTGAGGTATCCTTGGCAAATATGTTTTTCCCATATGGTTGGTTCCCTTTCCATTTTGTTGATATTTTCTTTAGCTGTGCAGAAATTTTTCAGTTTGATGTAGTCCCATTTATTTATTGTTTCCTTTATATCCCTTGACTTATAATACAGAAATAGGAAGAGAGATTGAGCTCAACCACACAGAAGGGAAGGGTAAAAGAGTTATTAATCACTGGAGCAAACAAGTAGAAAATACTGAAGGATAGTAGGATGGAGATGAGGTTAGTCAATCTGACCAGGCCTGATGTGGACTTGTTCGATTTAGGCTCTCACCCTCTCATGGAAACTGGGGAAGGATGCTATTTTACTTAATAATTGCATTTCAGAGGTATGGCTTCCCCATCCTTGAGAAACACATTCCTGGTGTGTAAAACTAACAAGAGGCTGGGAAAAGATTTACATCTCAAAGGGGTGGTGAAAGTTTTTACAACTGTAACTTTTCTAATATAAATGCTCCAAGACAAGGGTGATCAGAGTTTTATCTGAACAGGTTTTATCTATAGTTTAGTCAAACAGGGAAACATTAAGCCCGTATTGGTCAGATCTAGGTACCTCTAATGTCTTAGAGAAAGGGGTAGCAGAGTGGACAAGTGTTCCTTGGAAGATTTCCCTTCTTCTCCAAAGCATTCCTCTTAAGCATTTTGGTGGTTAAAGGCACATTTGAATCAAAATGTTCCCTATTAAAATGTAAATACTCTCTTGGAAATCAAACTTGTCCACAGATTAGCACTGTGAAAGATTTACATGGGACAACCAGATTGTTTTCCTTCCTGCTCAGAAATGTGCCCTGGGAATCAGGGTGGTTTTTGTTTTTTGTTTTAATTGGATGTTAAGAAGACAGAAGAAATGATCACTTTATACATGAAAAACTTGGAGAACAAAGGCCCAGTAGGGTGCTACTTTCAGGAAGTAAGAAATTCCATGTGGACAGGAAAAACTCAATTCAATTTTACACTTCACACTGGACTCTAGGCGTAGCAACTGTCATAGTTATTATAGAAGCTTATCTGTATTTATGTACATGCCTCTCGAAGACGATAAAAAATGCAGTGGTAGCTTACAAACTCATGCACATGTAGATGGAAGCAGTTTACCTGTATTCTGTATGCAATTATCTTAAGCTCAGTGTTTTGAGCCTAGACAATGAACAGAATGCAATAGATCACTTTGAAATTACTAAAGCATGTACAAGGAATGTAAAAAACAGCAAAATAGTGGCTCATGGACTAGGCAACTTTCTGCAAAGGGTCAAAGAGCAAATATTTTAGGCTTTGCATGCATATATTTTCTGTATCAACTACTCAACTTTGCCTATAGTCTTGCATGACTTAACAGTGGAGATAGTTCTGAGAAATCTGTCCTTAGGTGATTTCAATGTTGTGCGAACTTCACAGAGTACGCTTACACAAACTTATATGGTATAACCTACTGCACACCTAGGTTATACAGTATGGCACAGCATTTATTTAGTCTGTCAACCCAAAGATTTCTATGTAGGGTGACTGTATAGCTGAGAGCAGCCTTAGACAATAGCACAAATAGTACAGTAATGAATGGGTAGAGTTGTGTCCAATACAACTTTATGTACAAAAACAGGTGGTGGTGGACCAGATTTGGTCCCTGGACGTAGTCTGCCAAGCCAAGGACTATGGGAACTTTTCTGATGTGAATAAGGCTCTAATATGCTCATTTCTTTTATATCCTACCTGAGTTAATGCTCCACTTGCAAACATATGGGTGATGTGCATGTTGTGTAGAGAAAAGAAGGCCAAGGACTAAGAATTTGTCAATAAACTTGAAAGTGACAAGAAAAAGAAAGGCTCTCTAGACAGAAATGTCTTTAGAGTTGAAAAGGGCAATTCATTAGCTGATTAGAGCTTGACTGGATTAAGAATAGCAGACTCTCTTTTTGTAATTTTCTGTTCATCAATCTTGAGAAACTTTTGACCTGTGCAGTAGAAGGGAGATTCCCAGGCTCACAGCTGACTAAACCTGATGCCTTCTCAAATGTAAATGAATACATTGGTATTCCAGGATAAACAAAGATACCCCGTGAGTTTGATTAGTTCGGTAAATCCCCAGTAGCCTAATTAATTCTGGATGAATTGTTAAATTTGTTTCTGGATTTGCATAGCTGAGCCCCAGTCCTCAGACACTGAGAAGAGCTGGCTGCCAAAATGAAGTCAGTGTCCAATTCCCATCTTTCCCATCTGCGTGTTGTAACATATCAGAGAAACCACCTATGAAACTTCATAGTGAAGGCGAATGCTCTGGATCCCAGTTCCGGTTTTATCAGTGATAGCAGCATGTGATGGCAAGTAACGATCTCCTCTTCCTGAATTGTTTTAATTAGGCAAACAAAGCTAAAGTATTTTTCAGTCCGAAATGCTCAAATTCTATGACACTGAATGCAGGGAATAGTTCATTCATTGAGCTCTTTGTGACTGACAGTAATCTTAAAAAAGTGAAAATTTTTCCATTTATTAAAGACAGAGAAAATAATGTGTCATTTGATTGACTCCGACATTAACATCCTGGGGTTTCCTGGAGATAAATTGAAGAAATGAGTCGAAGGCTAACATTCTTTCCTTTTTTCTCTAATAGCTTTTTAACACATCACTGAGCACACTGTTAACATACAGGAAATGGGTATTGATTAGCTGATTGCTTTACACTGACTGACAAATGAGGATACACAGGAAACTCTTCCGTTGAGATTCTCTTTCATAGGTCTATGCAATTTCTCTTCAGAGTTTACTACACTGAATTCCATTTATAAGTAATCATATTAAAAATTCTTAAAATTATTAAAGATGGTGAGTTCAGTATTTTATGTACTCAGTAATTCAATCATTTAGAGTATACTATCAAATTTTGTTGAACCACATATGACATGTATACCAAAAAATCATGTAGGAAAAAACACTTGATTACTTCAACATTTTGTTGATTTTTTCATGATTTTTTCTAAGTGGAAGGGTGATTATCGCTATGTTCCATAGTACTTTATTTTTTTAAATATATGTATGTTTAAGTACAGCCCCAAGGACATTCAGCCTACGTGTAAGAGTAGAACCAAAGTCGAGCATAAACAGCCTTATGAGTCATGAGCCCAGGTGTTTTCTCTCATGCTTAAGTAACATCTATGAAAATGAAACCAATGTCATTATCCATAAACAGTGTCATTTCTCAACATGATCATAATGTGACTTTCCTAAACATGGTGAAACTGTGCCTAACAACCTCCAAATACTTCAATAGCTCTCCCCTGTTAATAACAGCTACAGCATAGCCAGAATTTACTAAAGGCCAGACACGGTAACATTTTAAAATATCTCTTTATCTTCACAGGATTCTTAGAAGGGACCATCTTTATTTTAAAGATGGAGACGTGACGAGTTGCAGAATTGCAATAACTTGTCAAAAGGCTTCCCAATAGTGTGCATTAGAAACCAAACTGAGGCAGGCATCAAACTCACGTCTTGAATCTGGGTTTTATTGATAATATGGTTCATGCTTCCATCCTTCATGTTATTCAGACTTCATTGTCAGTAGCATATATCTTTTAAGATAATTGCTTTACAAAATGACCAAAGATAAGATGTTCTTTTTCCCCTTCTGAGTAATTATGGTCAAGGACCTGAGCTCCTTCTGTTTTTAATTAGCCATCCTTAGTGTGTTGGAAAACATTTCTAACCAATCATTAGATGGCTGCTGAAGCTTCGGTGTATGTTTTTTTAATTGAATCTGTTAGGGTGGCATCGGTTCACAAAACCACACTGGTTTTAAGTGTACAGCTCAACAAAACATCATCTGCACACTGCTCTGTGCACCCACTGCCCCGAGCAAAGTCTCTCTGTGTCCCCACTTTCTCCCCTTTGCCCACCTCCACCTCCCTCCCACCCCCTTTTCCTCTGGCTGTCACCACGCTGTTGTCTGCATCCCTCTCCCCTCTGACACTGTCTGCTCCATGTATCTTTGTAACACAATAGCATCAGAAATAGAAAAACAAAATCAGGATCACAACAGCATTTACTGAACAGGATAGTTTTGAAAATTAAATGAAGTCAATACTTAGAATAACGCCTAAAAAATAGTAAGTGCTTTGTAAATTTGACAATTATTCTCTTTTACTGTAGTCCTGCAATAAGCAACACACATGTAACAAAATGTTAAACTTGGTAGAATATACCTTGAACTACTAATGCCTTATTATTCTAGACTATATACCTGTAATGTTAAATTTACTCAGTTGTATGCACCTTTGAAATTTTCCAAAACATAAATATAAAAGTAACTTGACTACTTTGAGTGAGTACCCACTTGTCTCAGTTGGACACAATTTTGTTAGGTCAGGTGTCAAATGAAAACTATTCTTCATAAAAAAGAATTATTTTCCAGTTGCTAGTGTCATACGTATCACTGAATGAATTGGCTTCTTCACAAACTTCAGTTTAAAATTCTAATGTATATAATTTATTTGAAAGAAGAAATTAAATAAAAGTAAGCTAAAAAGTTGTATGGTGATTGTACAATATTCATAAGACCACAGAAGGAATATCAAAATGATAAATAAAAAGAGAAAATGACACTCCCTATTGTTAACATGTAAAACTGCTCAAGTATGATCAGAATGCAGTCATGTCTATAATGTTGCATTGTCCTTATTATAATTATAAAGAGAATAAAAAATGAAATTCCAATTCTGTAGAAAATCCTTTGCTTCATTGTTTTAAATAAAATATTTTATTAAAGCCTTTTAATATATTTCCCCATAAGTTGTAAATCCCACCAATAACATAGGAAAAAATGACTTTTTTGTTGTAATAGCTAAATACTTGTATGTATGCTTGTGATTCTCTGTCCTTCTCATGTCTTTCAGAATTTGTGGCAGGAATAATTGCATTATCATTCTTATTATTTGAATTTTCCTCTCTACCAGCTCCTTTTCTTCAAGGATAAATTTAGGATTCCTTTGTCCTGTTCCTTAGAAGATTCTTCTCTCCCCATTTAGATGGCTTCTTTTTTTTCTCTGTCCAATATATTAAAGATAGGTTGAAAATTTATGTGTGGCTACATACGTGGTTTCTTTACAACACCTAAACACTATGCTTTTAAAAAAAATTAAATTTTATTTTAATTGTTGTTCAAGTACAGTTCTCTGTCTTTTACTCCTGTCCCAGTCCACCCCTCCAGTGCTCCCCACCTCCCTCCCATTTCCACCCCCCTTAGTTTTTGTCCATGTGTCCTTTATACTTGTTCCTATAATCCCCTCCCTTTTTCCCCTGAAATTCCCTCCCCTCTCCCCTCTGGTTATTGTCAGCCTGTTTTCTATTTCAGTGTCTTTGGTTATATTCTGCTTGCTTGTTTGTTTTGTTGCTTAGGTTCCTGTTAAAGGTGAGATCATATGGTATTTGTCTTTTACCACCTGGCTTATTTTACTCAGCATAATGCTTTCCAATTCCATCCATGCTGTTGCAAAAGGGTAGGAGCTCCTTCTTTCTTTCTGCCACATAGAATTCCATTGTGTATATGTACCATAGTTTTTTGATCCATTCATTTAGTGATGGGCATCTAGGTTGCTTCTAACACTTGGCTATTGTAAATTGTGCTGCTATGAGCATTGGGGTGCATAGGTTCTTTTGCATTGGTGTTTCAAGGTTCTTAGGGTATAATCTTAGCAGTGGAATTGCTGGGTCAAAAGGCAGTTCCATTTTTAGTTTTCTGATAAAATTCCACACTGTTTTCCATGGTGGTGGTACCAGTCTGCAATCCCATCAACAGTGAACTAAGGTCCCTTTTTCTCCACAACCTCTCCAACACTTGTTTGTTGCTTTGTTTACGATGGCCATTCTGACCATTGTAAAGTGGTATCTCATTGTGGTTTTAATTTGTATTTCTCCGATGGCTATCGATATTGGGCACCTTTTCATGTGTCTCTGAATCCTCTGTATGTCCTCCTTGGAGAAATGCCTGTCCAAGTCCTTTGCCCATTTTTTAATTGGGTTGCTTATCTTCTTGGAGTGGAGTCATGTAAGTTCCTTGTATATTTTGGAGATTAAACCCTTGTCTGAGGTATCATTGGCAAATATGTTTTCCCCTATAGTTGGTTCTCTTTTTATTTTAATGCTATTTTCTTTAGCTGTGCAGAAGCTTTTTATTTTAATGAGATCCCATTTGTTTATTCTTTCCTTTATATCCCTTGCTCTGGGGGACATATCAGTAAAAATGTTGCTGCATGAGATATCTGATATTTTCCTGCCTATGTTCTCCCCTAGGATTTTAATGGTGTCACAGCTTGTATTTAAGTCTTTTATCCATTTTGAATTTATTTTTGTGTATGGTGTAAGCTGGTGCTCGAGTTTCATTTTTTTGCACGTAGCTGTCCAGTTCTCCCACCACCATTTGTTGAAGAGACTATTTTTACTCCATTTTATGGTGTTGCCCCCTTTGTCACATATTAACTGACTGTAGAGACTTGGGTTTATTTCTGGGCTCTCTGTTCTGTTCCATTGGTCTGTGTGCCTGTTTTTATGTCAGTACCAGGCTGTTTTCATTACAGTGACCTTGTAATACAGTTTGGTATCAGGTATTGTGATCCCTCCTACTTTGTTCTTCTTTCTCAAAATTGCAGCTGCTATTCAGGGTCATTTATGATTCCATATAAACTTTTGAAGTGTTTGTTCTATGTCTGTGAAATATACCATTGGTACTGTGATAGGTATCACATTGAATCTGTATATTGCTTTGGGTAATATGGACATTTTGATAATGTTAATTCTTCCAATCCATGAACATGGTATATGTTTCCATTTGTTTGTGTCTTCCTTGATTTCATTCTTCCGTGTTGTGTAGTTTTCTGCATATAGGTCTTTTATCTCCTTGGTTAGGTTTATTCCTAGGTATTTTATTTTCCTTTTTGCTATATTGAATGGGATTATTTTCTTGATTTCTGCTTCTGCTGTTTCATTGTTGCTATACAAAAATGCCTTTGATTTCTGGGTATTGACTTTGTATCCCACTGTTTTGCCAAATTCATTTATTAGGTTGAACAGTTTTTGGGTAGAGTCTATAGGATTTTCCATGTACACTATCATATTGTCTGCAAACAGTGACAGTTTTGTTTCCTCCTTTCCGGTTTGGATGCCTTTTATTTCCTTTTCTTGTCTGATTGCTGTGGCTAAAACTTTCAAAACTATATTGAATAGAAGTGGTGAAAGTGGACAACCTTGTCTTATTCCTGATCTTAGTGGAAAAGCTTTTAGTTTTTGTCCATTGAGTATGATGTTGGCTGTAGGTATCTCATATATGACCTTTGTTATGTTGAGGAAGGCTCCCTCAATTCCCACTTTGCGAGTGTTTTTATCATAAATGGGTGCTGTACCTTGTCAAATGCTTTTTCTGCATCTATTGATATGATCATGTGATTTTTGTCTTTGCTTTTGTTTATGTGATGTATTACATTACTGATTTGTGAATATTGAACCATCCTTGCATCCCTGTGGTGAATCCCACTTGGTCATGGTGTATGATCTTTTTAATGTATTGTTGCATGCGGTTTGCCAATATTTTGTTGAGGATTTTAGCATCTATGTTCATCAGCGATATTGGCTTGAAATTTTCTTTCTTTGTTGTGTCTTCGTCTGGTTTTGGGATTAGGATGATGCTGGCTTCATAGAAGGAGTTTGGGAGTCTTCCATCACTTTGGATTTTTTGGAATAGTCTGTGAAGGATAGGGGTTACTCCTAGCTTAAATGCTCTGTAGAATTCTCCTTTGAAACCATCCAGTCCAGGGCTTTTGTGTGTCGGGAGTTTTTTGATTACGGCTTCAATTTCATCTGGTGTTATTGGTCTATTCAGGCTTTCTGCTTCTTCTTCATTTAGTTTTGGAAGATTATATTTTTCTAGAAATTTGTCCATTTCATCTAGGTTTTCAAATTTCTTGGCATATAGCTCCTTATACTAATCTCTTACAATCCTTTGTATTTCTGTGGTGTCAGTTGTAATCTCTCCTCTTTCATATCTAATTGTGTTTATTTGGGTCCTCTCTCTTTTTTCTTGATGAGCCTGCTTAAAAGCTTGTTGATTTTGTTTATTTTTTTCAAAAATCCAGCTCTTGGATTCACTGATCCTTAGTATTGTGCTTTTATTCTCTATGTCATTTAATTCTGCTCTGATCTTGGTTATTTCCTTCCTTCTACTAGCTCTGGGCTGTCTTCGTTGTTGTTCCTTGAATTCTTGTAGGCATAGGTTTAGGTTGCTTGTTTGAAGTGTTTCTATCTTTTTTAGGTAGGCCTGTATTGCTATGAACTTCCCTCTCAGGGAGAAGTTCCCTCTCAGAACTGCCTTTGCTGTGTCCCATAAGTTTTGGGTTGTCATGAGTTCATTTTCATTTGTTTCCAGAAACTTTTTGATTTCTTCCCTAATTTCATTCTTGACCCATTCATAGTTTAATAGCATACTATTCAATCTCCATGATTTTTAGTGTTTTGGGTTTTTCCTCTTGGGGTTGGATTCTAATTTCAGTCCCTTGTGGTCAGAGCAAATACTTGGTATGATTTCAATTTTCCTGAATTTGTTGAGGCTTGTTTTGTGTCCGATCATGTGGTCTATCTTTGAAAATATTCCATGTGTATTTGAAAAAAATGTGTATTTAGCTTCTTTCAGATGCAGGGCTCTCTATATATCTATTAAGTTCATTTCATCTAGGGTGTTATTCAATGCCACAATATCTTTCTTGATATTTTGTTTGGAAGATCTGTCCATTTTTGACAGTGGGGTGTTAAAATCCCCTACTATAATTGGGTTGCTATCAATATCTTTCTTGAAGTCCTCTAAGATTTTTTTTATGCATTTGGGTGCTCCTATGTTGGGTGCATATATATTTACAATGTTTATGTCTTTTTGTTGGAGTCTTCCCTTGAGTATTATGAAGTGACCTTCTGGGTCTCTCTTTATAGCTCTTTTTTTGAAGTCTATTCTGTCTGATATGAGTATTGCTACCCCAGCTTTTTTTTTTTCCTGACCATTTGCTTGGAAAATTTGTTTCAAGCCCTTCACTTTCAGTCTGTGTAGGTCTTTTTTCCTCAGGTGGGTCTCTTGTAGGCAGCATATGTGTGGGTCATGCTTTCTTATCCATTCAGCTATTCTATGTCTTTAATTGGAGTGTTTAATTCTTTTACATTTAAGGTTATTATGGATAGGTAGTTATTCATTGTCATTTTTGTACCTATGTTCCTCTTTGTCTCTCTCTTTTCCTTCTTTCCTTAGAGCAGTCACTTTAGCATCTCTTGCAGAGCTGGATTGGTGGATGTGTATTCTTTTAGACTTTTTTTGTCTTGGAAGCTCTGTATTTGGCCTTCTCTCTTGATTGAGAGCCTTGCTTGGTAAAAAAGCCTAGGTTGCAGGCCTCTGGTTCTCATTACTTGGGATATTTCTTGCCATTCTCTTCTGGCTTGGAGTGTTTCCATTGAGAAGTCAGCAGCTAACCTTACTGGGGCTCCCTTGTATGTTACTTCCTTCTTCTCCTTTGCTGCCTTTAAGATTCTCTCTTTTTCTTGGAATTTTGTCATTTTAATTATGATGTGTCTTGAAGTGGGCCTCTTTGGGTTCCTCTTGATTGGGACTCTCTGTGTTTCCTGTATTTGTGTGACTTTTTCTCTCGTCAAATTAGGGAAGTTTTCCATAATTACTTTTTCAAATAGATTTTCTATCCCTTGCTCTTCTTCTTCTCCTTCTGGTATTGGATATTATATGGATATTATTATGTTTCATATTGTCTTGCATTTCTCTCAATCCCTCTTTACTCTTTCTGAGCCTTTTTTCCTTTTCTTGCTCCTTCTGGGTGTTTTTTCTTCTTTGTCCTCCAACTCGCTGATCTGATCTTCTGCTTCATTGATCCTGCTTTTGATTCCTTCCACTGTGTTCTTCAGTTCAGCCATTGTATTCTTCATTTCCTCTTGGCCCTTGTTTATGCTTTCTATTTCCTTTTTCATGTTGGTATAGTTTGCAGTGAGCATATTGTAGCTTTCCTGTAGTTTCTGGTAGTTTGTTGTCATCTCACGGAACTTCCTGATAACTAGATCTTTGAATTCAATATCTGACAGCTGACTTGCCTCCATTTCATTTAGCATTGTTTCTGAGGCTTCCTCCTTCCTTTCATTTGGGGATTGTTTCTTTGTCTTCTCATTGTGAGACTCTTCTTGTTAGATTCTGCTTTTAAGAATCTGGATTTGTTCTGGCTCCCAGGGTTTATGATGTGAACTACTGTGGTAGAATGCTTGTGAGATTCAGTGGTACAGTCTCCTTCGGGTATCCTGGTGTTCACTGCTTCCACCTACTCTTTTTTGTGATCAGTTGGAGGGGGAGGCAAAATGGTGTAAGATAGCAGGAGAGTATTCTATAGTATTTACAGTAGCAGCCAGTGTATAAGAGATAGGATATCTATTGACTATGTATAGTGTTAACTGTGATCTTCAACCCTACTAGACACTTTTAAGAAAGGATGGGAAGAAGATAAGACTCTTGTTGGGGAGGTAAGGGTTGTGAGTAAGATCTAGAAAACAGTGAAGTTGTAGGAGGTCAGATTCTGGGGTAAGGTGATAGTAAAGGATAGTACATAGGTGTAGCATGTGAGAGAATAGAGTTAAACTCCCCAATAATAGAGTTCAGGAGAATGTGACATGGGCTAAAATCTGGGAAGGGTGCTGTGAAGTATATACAATTGTGTGGAATGGCAACTATTTACAATAATATTAGAGCAACACTCATATGCCAGAATCTATGTGATCTGAGTAACATGAACAAAGGGTATAGGACTTTGAGTAGTGTGCTGATGGAACACAGTTCACATGAAGGACAGTAAATTAGCAATACAATGTGGAAGAGAGAACAGGGGAAACCTATCAAATGGTACAATATAACCTGCCAAGCAAAGAAGACTATACAGAAAGGAGGGGAATACAAAAATACTATTAAGATAAAAGATGTAGGACTAATGAAAAAAAGAAAAAATAATAATAATCCAAATATGCAGCAACTTGCAGTTTCCCTGCAATAGCCAAGTGAAATTTGTCTCACTGTCTCAGCTGCTGGGTTGCCCCCTCTTTGAGTCCACCTCAGGTCCTTTCAAAGTTCCAATTTTTTTTCTCACTTGTGGGTATTTAAAAAAAATTGCTGGAAAAAGGATAAAGAAAAGATAAAATTGGAGAGAAAGGGTGGAGAACTAAATCAAGAAAGAAGGAAAGAGAGGAAAAAGCGATTGGAGGATAAAACAGTAAAAAGCAATTGGAGGATAAAACAGTAATGAAAATTTTTAAAATAATAATTTAAAAAAGATTACTTAAAAAAACAGCATTTAAAACAAAAAAAACACACCTCTTGATGGTTTCAAACTGGCCAAACCAGTTTTTCTGGTCTTGCTGGCTGCAGGAGGCTGGGGAGTGATTGGTGTGGTGTTTCTCCCCTCCCCCTGTTTACCCAGCCTGTCTTGCAAGCACTGTCCCAACAGCTAGTCTGACTCTTTTCCCCGATATCTTAGATGGGGGAATCCTGGTTCTCTTCAGAGCGCTTTTTCCCTGGTGGTTATCGCTGCAGGCTGGGTTGCAGGGACACCCACTTGGCTAGGCTGAGTCCATCCTGTGGGTTTGGGCCCAAACCCTTCCCAGTGCTACCGTGAGGGAGTTGCAGTGCCTTCTGTTTAACTCTGGGGTCTCTGCCTGGCTGGGATGGGAGTCAGCTGCGGGGCTGTCACAGCAGACTCCCCAGTCCCTCTGTTTGATAGATTCCTCCTATTCAAGCCTGCTGCCCCGTGTAGCACAATTCTCCAGCCAGACTAGTGACTATGGGGGTCAGTGCCCATCACTGCCTGTCTCAGCTTTCCTGAGCTGGTGTCCACAGACTCCGTGGGTAATCATGGCCCTGTGCATCTTGCCTCTTCATCCTTATTCCCCTCTCTGTGACCAGAACTCTCCTTGTGTTGCTCAAACCCTGGTCTGTCGTGGAGGGAGGGAGCAATTGATCCGGCTCTCTCCCAAGGACTGCAGCAGGCCCTCCGCTTTCAAGCAGTCTGTGATAGACTCAGCTCCAGCTCTGGGTGCCAGGCCTGGGGCTACAACCACACCCCAGTCTCTGCACTGGTCCACGGGACCTTACTGTCCTGAAATATCCTTCTTACCATCTGGTTTCTGTTTTTTCAGTGTTCGCTACAATTTTTGGACTCTTATTTTCAAATATGCCGGGGTACTATTGTCTGTCTGCTCTGTTCCTGCGTGGCTTAGCCAGGTTTTCCTCCTGTGTGTAGGGGGAAGTGAAATCCTCTCCCTCCTACTCCATCACCATCTTCCCTCTGTTTCTTGACAACTCCCGGAGATGTGACAGAAACAATCCAGGAATTGTTTTATCTACATCATACTCTAGGCTTCTGCAAAGCTGATGGATAACTTGTCTCTTGTAAACATGAACTAGCAGATCTATTTTGTCTATACCAGGTGTTACTTTCCAATAGAGAAAAGTTTGTACATGAATTTACATACTTGGTCAAGGTATATAAGAATTTATGCTGCTTTAGCCCT
This sequence comes from Carollia perspicillata, assembly GCA_004027735.1. Taxonomy (NCBI): domain Eukaryota; kingdom Metazoa; phylum Chordata; class Mammalia; order Chiroptera; family Phyllostomidae; genus Carollia; species Carollia perspicillata. The sequence continues at coordinate 64,482 of PVKM010000696.1, forward strand.
GGCTTGTGTGTCAGTGGATTGAGCACCAGCCTGTGAAGCAAAGGGTTACTAGTTTGATTCCAAGTCAGGGCACATGCCTTGGGTTGCAGGCTCCTCTCTCTAAAAATACATAAAGAGAGGCAACTCATGTTGATGTTCTCTCCTTCTCTTTCTCCCTCCCTTCCCCTCTCTCTAAAAATAAATGAATAAAATCATATAAAAATTTATATTGCTTTATATTCTTCCTGATTCTATAACCAGATTTGGTAATTTATGCCAATCTTAAAGAGTTGACTTAAATTTGCATCTCCCTGATGACACATGGTTGAGTGCTTTTTTAGATTTTTCTTAGCTTTATAGGTTAACTAATCATGAGGCACTTGTTCAAGTCTTTTGTTGATGATTCTTTGGAGTTGTTTGTGTTTTTCTTATTGATTTTTAGTAGATCTTTATTAGTTCTGCATGTGAAATTGTTACTGGACTACAGGGGTCTGTCTGAATGCATCTACGCGCAATAAGATAGAACAGCAGCTTGCAGTAGACAAAGTAAGGGTTTGGTGAGCTACTGCTCAAAGACCTGGCTCCCCGATGGTTTATAGGGGATGAGTTATAATGAATGAAAAAATCATTCATCGCAGTGACTACAGGAGTTAAGAGTCATGGTCAGGGTCCTTATCTCTTCTGATTGGTCAGCACTAGGGTAGGGGGTAGTTGATCAGTTTATCTGGTTGTGATATCAATCATAGTATCCTTGCCTCTGGTTTCACCACTTCCTTAGATCTGGAGCTGAAAGACAACTGAGGCTTAGATGTCACCTCCAGTTTGACTAAAATTCTGTCTCTGTGATCAGTAGACCCCAAGACTTTGTTCCTAAAAGTAGTTAAATCCTGATCAGAACCTCATTGTCCTGAGGGCTTAATAATTAAGGTAGTAGATGTGCAGGCAAGAAGGAGACAGGAGAGGCAGGGGGCCGGCTGAGGCCAGTTTTAATCAAAAGAGCATGGAGAAAAGGTCCTATTAAAGAAATGAAGTTTCTATGTGATTATACGATCTTTGCTAGGTTTGTGAATGGCATAAACCTGTCTTTTCTTGTTTGGTGGCTTGCATTTAGGTCTCAATAATGTCTTTTGAGGAATAGACAATCTAAATTATAGTGTAGTCAACCTTAGAAATCACTTCCCTTATGGTGAATTTTTTTGTGCCTTGTTTAAGAAATCTTCCTCTACCCCAAGATTATTAAGATATTCTCTTATATAGGCAGGCGTTTTTGAAGTACTGAAACTTCATGTTAAACTCGGCATCATATTTGAATTCCTGTGCTCCTTTCCTTTTTGCATCTTTGAGCTTCCTCTAGGGTCACTTTCTTCTGATCGAAGAGCATTCTTCACAAGTTACCTTAATGCAATTTACTACAAATGAACTTTCAGTTCCTCTTTAATATGTTTACTTTATGTTGATTTCTATCTGTGCGTATAGAATACCAAGGTTGACTTTATTTTTCCAATACTTTCACTAGCATTTTGTTTCTGTTTTTGCTGATGATATCGATTACCTAACTCTCCTTAATGTGAAGGCAATCTGTATTTTTATTTACATAATTTTAAGATTTATTTTTGTCTTTATCTTCAGCTTTACACTTTAGTGTCTAGGTGTCAATAATTCTAGTTTTGCCTTGTATGAACTTTGATGAACTTCTTAACCCATTGATTGGTGTCTCTCAACATTTATAGAAAATCCAGTTACCATTTCTTCATATGTTGCCTCTGCCCATTTTCTCTGTTTTCTCCTTCTGAGATTTCAAATACATTTATTGTTTGTTAACCTCATCTGTATTTGTAAATGTTTTTATCTGTAAAGAATTTTTATTTAGTGGATGATAATAGACTTAACAGAAAGGATTTTAATTAAAGGTAATATGTAATCATGGGGACAGTGTGAATTACCTAAAATATTGTAGAAATTTAGAAGAGGACCAAGGAAAGTCTTGTGAGATCATGGTCAGTTAGGATGGATCTTGAAGAATAAATGGGCAGGAATGGAGAACATTGGAATAGTTTTTATTCAGGCATTTTTCTGAAATAAAGTGCTCAAAGTAAAAATTCTGTTACACCAGATTCATGTTAGTTTTGATATATTCTGTGTTGATGAGCATAAATATTTTAAGTTAAATATCTATGTGTGTTGGTATAGGCACAACAAAATATTTTCAACAGCCTTAATTTATATCATAATCCTTATCACATATTAACTAAGATCCATTATGTGTGTTTTCGTGTACTTTTATCTTTATTTTACTTTTTCCACTACCATTCAGTCCCCTTTTATTCCCTTCTCCCCAGCAATCACCACCCTGTGATGATTTTTGTCCTTTTTTTTTATTCTATCAGTTTTTAAATTTCTTTTTGAGTTTACTAATTTCCTTTTCTTGCTGTGTCTAATCTGCTGTTAAGTATATCAGTTTAATTTTTAAGTTATTACCTATTTTATTTATATAATTTCTACTTGGTTCTTTTATAAACTTATAATGTTTATAGATTATAGATTACAGTTCTTTGTCAAAATTTCTAAGCAGGGTTTTATTTTCATAAATATAAATCTGATAACCTGGTGGGAGCATTGCTATTATGTGTTATTTCAGTTCATTCTCATTTTCTTTCTTTGTGTGCCATGTTATCTCTGATTGTTTGCTTGATATTTCATTTTTTGAATTGTTTATAACAATGATTACATGACTAGGATGGTATTCTTTTACTATAGAGTAGAAAGCTTTATGTTTTATGAGACACCCAGGTAATGGTGAGTGGCAGCCCATACATTAATTTGCAGAGTATAGTACCTCACACAGAGTCGGACGAAGCCATTACTGTACCTATCCCAGGAGCCTGGAGGAACAAGAAGAAACAGAGGGGCACTTTAGCCTCTTAGTCATCTTGTCAAGATGGGAAAATTTCCCAAAGCAACGTGTGACTCCAGGTGCAATCTCATAGTTCTAAGTTATAGTTCCTTTTAGGACATTGGCTACACAATTCCTCTCTGTATTGTTATCTCTTTCAAGCTTTTAAAATATATTATGTTTTGCTTACTTTGGCAGTACATGTACTAAGATATATTAAAAGAGTCCAGTGTCATTTATTTGTTTATTTGTTTATTGTCTTAGTTCTTCAGTGGAAGAGTTAGTCCAAATTATCTGGTCCATGGTTAACAAAGGAAAAAAGTGTCTAGATCTCTTGATAAATAATCAAAATTTTTGTTTTATTTTAATAAGACAAATTATAATACAAATGTACAACTGTTTATAGATAAACATTTAGTATCAAAAGCTCTAGTCATTTTATCATAATAAGCTAATGTGTATCTTGGCATACCTAAATTAGGTGAACATTATTTTGTTTATTTATTTTGAAAGTACTTTATTTATTTTGAAATAAACTACTTCTTGAAAAAGATACTATCAAAATATCTCAATTAGTTAAGGATTTCAGCCTTGAGTAATTGCCATTTTCTTATTATAAGAATAACTAATTTACTCCGTCTAGGATTCCTAAGTATCTATTTTGAGATGTGTTTCTGACTTAAGTATTTTACTATTTTCTCCTTTTTAAAAAGATTTTATTTATTTATCTTTAGAGGAGAAGGGAAGGAGAGAGGGAGAGAAATATCAATGTATGGTTGCCTCTCCTGCATCCCCTGCCGGGAACTGGCCTGCAACCCAGGCATGTGCCCTGACTGGGAATCAAACCACGATCCTTTGGTTTGAAGGCCCACGCTCAATCCACTGAGCTACACCAGCCAGGGCTCTTTTCTGCTTTTAATTAGAAAGTTATTTTAGTGAACTAGAGAAGGGGAAAATACATGTTATTTTAAAATATTTCTGATAAAATTTCTTCCGGGTTTCATTCTTATAATAGGATTCATAGCATGATTAGAGCAATAAGATTATGAGACTAGTATTTAAATACATTAAATGGAATATTCAACATAATCTGAACTTAAGAACTTGAAAATGTATAGATATTTAGAGGGACTGAATTCTGTTTATGATAAGTTATGTTCTTATGATTTTGAAATGATGAGTTTTTTTAAAAACTACTAAAATTGTCTTCTTTCTAACTGGTATTTCACAAATATTCATAGTATTTTGTTCCCATTCTGTTCTATTTTAATGTCACATACTTTTTTTTCTTAACTCAAGTTCCTATTACTACTTTTATCACCTAGTGCCTATTGGAACAGATGTTTTGTGCTACTTACCTGCTGTGGTTGAGGCTGTACTCAGCTATACTTGTCTCTTTGGCTTCAGATTCTGCCAAAGACTTAATAATTTTTTTATTCCTTTAAAGTAAGCGCTTAATATTCCTCTAAGCCAAGTTGTAAAAATGAGAAGGGGATCCACAGGGGGAAACTATTTTACTTGTTCTTAGCTTTCCTAAGTAATCAGAAGGAAAAAAAAATGGCCTGGAAATGTCATTAATAGTTTTCATTCATAATATGAGATCAGAGGAAATACCATAGCATTTGCGCTTTCTTTGTATACTTGAGAGAGCAACCGATAGGAAGCAAAATGTATATATCAGAAGTAGTACTGAGATTTTTTTAACTCAGTATTATCTGTTATACCTACCCTGTATGTTTTTGTCAGAGCATCAGATTACTTTTAATACGTTGCGATATATGCGTGCATTATCATTGGAGCTGAAAGGAATAGGGAGAGATACCAAAACTATTGATGTTATTGTTGCAAAGCAGTTGTCTGTACATTAACCAGCATAAGAAGTTTATCAGTGGATTGCTATAGAATAAATTATGTTCTCATTAATGTATATTTTTAAAATATTGATTAACAATAATTGATGATGTTATTTTCAATACTTTTCTTTGAAACTCATATTTCTAACAAGTATAATCTCCTAAATATACACAAACACTCAGCAACAACCAATAGCTCTTAAAATCAGTTTTAAATTCATTTATAGATTGATTCATAGTTATTGTTTCAGATTATTAATGCATTCTAGATATAATCACCATTTATCTATAAAAGTTATAAATATAATGTCCTATAAGTATTTTATTCACCATTAAAACATTCTTGATAAAAGTTAGAAATTAAGAATAAAAATGGTTAACTTTCGTGATTTTGTGAGATGAAATCATTTCTTGGTAATAACTGTCAGAAAAACTAGAAAGATGAGCATGACAGCAACATGGATAAATGAATCTTGCTACTAAATTATTTAAAGAAAGGACCACTAGATTTTGATAAGTAACAGGTGAACATAATTGAATTTGTATATATAGTTCTATACAATATATTAAGGAAGAAATGAAACATTGTGTGAAATAAGCAGAAAAGAAAATCTGAAGAGTTTCAAAATGCATATCATTATTTAATAATACATATTACTGAGATAGTCTTGAAAGTTATTTAAAAATGTAATCTCCAAATTAATGAAAAAGCTTTTCTGAGCATGTTAATATTCCCTGGGTGGATAGTAATTCGTATTTCTAATTATACATCCTCTCAAAAAATTACACTTTAGAAAGATTTCCCATATAACATTGTGCCAAATCTCAGCGTTTATTCTAACATGTTCACATTATCTAATTAGCATTGTAATGTGTAACTACCAAAAGCACAACCAGTTCGAATGGCCTGGGACCTCCACCAGATGCAGGAGGTTAGTGAAGAGATTCCAAGGTGACATAATAGCAGCTGTATTTCAAAATGCCATAGTAGTCGATGCAAACATGCTGCTTTTAGAACCAGATGTCCCGGTATGTCTTACATGATTTTATGAGGAACCAGAAACTAAAGTTTAGAAGTGTTATTGGAAAATTTTTAATAATTATTACATGATAATCTATATCATATTATTACCTGTATAATGTCCTCTCTTCCCATAGTTTATAATGTTAAAAAAAGAATCACTGTGTCTGCAAATTTGAATTTTTTCTGTGCTTAATTGGTCAAATACTGTTTCTTTTTGTGATTTTATCTAAATATAAATATCTATAACAGAATCAGTAGTGAAGAAAAGCAGATTGAAAATATTTCTTATGTTCTTATCATTCAGGATACACTGAAATATAATGCGAATGTGGATAAATGTCATTAGGGAACATTAAAATGTCTATACAAATGTCTGAATAAGATGCTTCTTATTAATGTGATTTTTTTCAGTGATTCAGTGACCAAAAAAATGAACTAGGGCTGAGTGTGTCTCATAGGGATTTATAATTTCAAAACCATGCCTACCCACTCTTCTGACAAAATGAAACAGTGATAACTCAAATAACCTTGGCTTTTAGACTTAGAGACTAGAATTTATGTAGCAAAATATAAGGGTCAGTTAACTTCTATTTATTTTCATCAGATAATGGCATGGCAGCCAGTGACCCATGGCATCAGAGATCACAACTTTAAATTAGCTTGTGCATTTTGGGGGATTTTCCTGACCTTCTGATACAAAGATGTGTGCTGTTGTTAACAGTACTATTTGTGATAGTACCGAAATGATTAAAGACTTATTGACTCTTTTATAAATATTTTACTAAATTCATTTGGTTACTGTTTCTCTTCCTCCTGAAGAAGAAGACAGGATTCAGAAATGGAAAATGGTAGAATGGTGAAAAGGAATGGGTGGGGGGAGGTTGTGAAGCAGGCAGCAATGATTGTACCTCATCACAGTAACACAGATTTTATTTAAGCCACCACTTTCTCCACTCAACCCCCCCCCCATGAAAATGTCATCAACCACAGCAAAGGAACAAAGGACAATTATTGTGCCCTCAACTACCATGGAAATTTCAGATAGAATAGTGATTTGTAATATTTCTGACCTGGCTAAGATTGAGCAAACTCAAAATGCAAGACTCAGTCATGGCATTGGAAGTTAGAGTCTCTGTGAATGTCAGCTAAAAACTGAAAGGCTGACTTTTACCTGGGTGAAAATTGGTAGGATTACCCGAGTCATCTTTTTGGTCCATGACAGAGTTGTTAATTCCCATAGGTGGTAAGCGTTGTCAGAAAACGGGGTGGGGGGAGCCAGATCCAGATTACTAATTATATTTTTGGTTCAGAATAATTATTAGAAGAAAAGTAACCAATGTTTATTTAAAAATATGATAGTTAACTTTAAAATTCAGAGATCATGAAGCACTTGTATGTACCAACACTGTCTCAATAAAGGCAGCTGATGGAATTTCACTTAATTGCTGTTTGGTTGGCAAAGTTCAGTTTTTCCTCCTTCAACTTTGCAAATAAAATCTTGTTCTTTTAGAGTCAATTTATGTTTCCCAGCATAATGATGCATTTTATCTATTCAGCTATGCTAGTGTTCTCTGAAGCCAGCCAGCAATGATCTCATGTCACCTACAATATAAATCTATCAGTGAATAAACAACATCATTTTTATTTCAATGCCAATGATACAGCACATGTTGATTTGGCAGTTAAATAATTTATTTCTCTTTTGGGTGCAACTGTCAGACTTATTATAACTCTACTTCTGATATCCACTTCATGTTTAATAGTACTTTGCCTCACGAGGATGCTTGTCAATCAAGTTGAAATGTCATTCTGACCTATTATTGGAAACAATTTACTCTGTTTTTAGTTCATCACAGGTTTCTTCCTAGTTTATTTAAATTACAAGCCTTCACTACTAGTGTTTAAACACTTTGTACAAAACTATGTGCTCGTCAATATTACCGACCCTTTATCTCTACAGAGGTAATCCAGCTGAGTCTGCCTGAAGACCAGAAGCTAAGCATCACAGCGGCAACCGTGGGACAAAGTGCTGTTTTGAGCTGTGCCATTCAGGGAGCGCTGCGACCGCCCATCATCTGGAAAAGGAACAATATTATTCTAAACAATTTAGATTTGGAAGACATCAATGTGAGTACATAAATAGATGTATCTTTGTAATTTGTATATTCCACATGACATACTGTAGACTTCATGAAGTCTAAGGAGCTTAATGAATATTGCATGTAGAGTAGAAAAGAATTGTTGGAACATTATCACATTCATGCTGCTGACCAGGAGGTGCACTGTGGTTCGTCTGAAAATATCTAAATTATCCAGATCACTTGCTCACCTGTGGTAAGCAGGTGATGGGGCACTGTGATGGTATGAATCACATAAACTTAAACCACAAAGGCCTGACTTTCAGAATTGCTCTAATTACCGATAATTAATCTTGCATTTGCTATTTTGGTTGAGCCACACTCTATAGCTTGTGAGGTGTTACAGTGGGTTTTTGCCTCAAAAACCTTATAATGTGTCAGAAACAATAAATATTAACCAAACAAATAAAAGGGTTACTGTCCTAGAGTGAAGAAATGTGTTTCTCCACTTTGGCTCACTCCTAGAGATTCAGAATCTACACTCGGTCCAATCGGGTGCAGCTCCAAAGGTGAAACAAAAACAGAACAGACTTTAGGGTGTTCACCTCTTTCTTCCATGCTTTGTGCTAAAAGTGAGCATCAAAGAGTGAACATCATCCTAGACCTTTAAAGAAGGAAAAAAAATTGATGTTATGAATTGTCTATAGAAATAAGGTGGGGCAATCTTTTAACTTAGTGATTTTGAGGTTTTATGATCCCTTTGCATATACATTTTAGTTACTTTTTATTATCATTCAAGAAAGCCTTGTCTTACCCCCTTATTCTTTATTGCTTTATAAAGAACTGCTAATGAGAGAGTCACTCCTGGTTGTTACATTTAACTAATTAATATCCTTGTTTAATGTCCTTGAATTATTAAAAAACAGGAAACCTCTGCAATTTTAATATTTTTTATTTTAATGAAAATTTTCTAAATCTGCTTACATCTGGAAACTTCCCTCAGAGTATACATGGAGAATAAGGTTTAATTTTCTAAGCTTCAAAGAACATTGTGGTGTAGAATGCTATAATCTCAGGAGCATTCAAGACTCTTTGAGACAAAATCTACTTGGGTTTGCTTTATGCCTTATGTCTATATTTTATCTTTCATTTTATATCTCTATGTTTACTATCAGCCTTTACACTATTATTTTCAGGAAGCTCATGTATTCTAGATGCTATGATTTGAAAAATCTCAAAATTGGCTCATTTGAATTATTTCAAAACTAAGGAAGGGTATGCTATGTGCGATGTTCTGTAGACAACTTGCAAAAGTGGACCCATTCTTGTGCATGGATCTTGTAAATTAATTTGCTTACTTCCTAATTCTTGATTCTGTTCTAAAAACTTCAGATTTCTAGAAAAGTGATTATAGGCAAGTTAGGTCTTTAAAATATATGTAAGTATTAGCTTTGCACAGTGGCAGTATCATAGCCAATGAGGTTTATCCAAGGCACGATTATTGCTAATAAAAATGTATGTAAATATTAGATAAATTCTAGAATCAATAACATGAAAGTTACTGAGTAAAGTTATTTTGGATACATTTCATAAAGTTGATAAATTTTGAGAATTTTAAAAGCACTTCCAATATTTTAAAAGTTTCAATTTTACTTCAAACCATATTTAATTAAGTTGACAAGCATTCAACTAAAACTGCAGAGAATAGCCAAAGATATCTCTGAAAGAAGAAATATTTATTCCATTTCCCAAAATATGTCCCTGGTGTTTCCACTTAGAGTACTATGACATCAACTGTCAGATTATCTAAATACATTTAATGCATTTAAACACATTAAATACATTTACCAATGTAGATAAAATATGAACTAAAACAGTTACAAATATTACTCACTGTGTTTTGTTTTATATTTGCTCCTGCTTAAATACTGCCTTCAGCACATAAATGACATCTGTTATATAAACTCTGGAGTGGCCAGTGTTCAGTTTCAACAGGTGTGTAGTCACCCAGCCTCAACTGCTGTTAGTCCGTCTTTCTTGACTTCTTGTTGCCCAAGGCTAGTGCTCTTGATCTTCTGCATATTCTATGAGCTTCCTAATATTTTTATTAAGTTCCTTTTCTGCTTAAAACTAGCTAGAATGAGCTCTATTGTCTGCCACTAAGAATGTGTCTAATTAATTTTTTGCATCTAATATGTTCAGAAACACCTTCTTAAAATGTAGGTTTTTGTTGTTAGATATGGATTTCTGATGTGTTGAAAGATCATGATGATTTTGCCATAGTAAATTGCTTTCTGACTTTTTCCTAAGCAAGGAATTTCAAATTTCAAATTTCAGAAATGAATATATTTTTATACCCTTTTATTACTTTATTTTCATAAGTGGGTTTAATTCTCATTAGATTGTGTAAAGTTAAATTTATAAATGTCTTTCATGTCAAAAGGAATCAGTGACAATATACAACAGTCTTTGTGATTCTTTAACATACATAAGATTTAGTATATAATACCTAGTCAATATATAATACCCTCTGGTTATAAAAGATTAAAATAATAGAGATTTATTGTTGTTCAAGTACAGTTGTCTCCATTTTCCTCCCACCACCTCCCACCCCAGGCATCCCCATGAAAAAATAACAGCTCAAAAGACATAAATAAATAAATAAATAGATAGATAGATAGATAGATAGATAGATAAATAAAGATTTAGCCCTGGCTGAAGTGGCTCAGTGGATTGAGCACTGGACTGCAAAGCAAAATGTCACCAGTTCAATTCCCAGTCAGGACACATGCCTGGCTTGCAGGCCAGGTCCCCAGTAGGGGGCACAGGAGAGGCAATCACACACTAATAACTCTCTCCCTCTCTTTTGCTCTCCCTTCCCCTCTCTCTAAAAATAAATAAACAAAATATTTTAAAAAGAAATAAAAAATAATGTAGATATTTCTAAAGTAACATAACTACTCCTCACTTCTGTATTCATTTATTCCCATTCTTATGTGTGGAAGACAGCCCTTTCATTCATTGCAAACCTAATTTTATTTATTTCATAGAATGAGTTGATATCACTACTCATCATTTCACTACTTCATTATCTCATTAGCCCTAAAAACAATTCCCTCCATGAAGCAGGGATACTTATCCTTCATTTACACTGGAGGGAGTTATGCTGAAAGCATTGAGCCCAAGGCTGAGCTAATACGTAGTGCAGCTGAGATGTGTACAAAACCTAACTGACTAGATAAGCTTAAACACTGTAGAAGTGAGATTTTTGTAGTTTTTTGTTGCCCTTTGGAAAGTTTATTTCAAATAATTTTGGTCCCTATATATTATAAACAGATTTAATAGTCTCTTCTATTATGCATGGGACTGATTGATATTCAACTGATGATTGAAGCCTTTCATTTGGCCTCTCTTCTCTTTTGTATCAAATGAATAAAAAGACATCACTGGACTGCTAGAGAAAATATGGCACAGTGTTTGCAGCAAGTGCTGGGGTTACAGACTGTCTCCATTTCAATTAATATTCAGTCTCTTGGGAGTGATGTGCCCTCAAGCAAGTTATTTAACTTCCCTGTGCCCCAGCTTCCTAATCATAAATTAAAGATAATCAAATCAACTTATTTTTGTGCATGTGTGTATGTGAGAGAGAGAGAGAACTACTAAGATATGTCTTTTAAAGCTGGTTACACTCTTTGAGGCTCATTGCAAATGTTCAGTTAAACTAGGTTCTTTGTTTCCTCTCCTCCTTCTCTTCTTTTCCTCCTCCCTTTCTCTTCCACTTTGCTCTCTTTCTCCTAATACACATTTCAAGGAGCAAAGATATACTCAATCTGCCTAAAACAATAGATATTGAACATTAGGATACATGCATTAATAAGGTAACTCACAAGAAGCACCAGAACCAACCTTTATCCAATTATAGCAACTAAAACTGGAAGACTTTTTTCTATTCAATCCAGCTTCAGGAATCATGCTAATGTGTCTCCCTATTAGCAATCTGGTATTAATCCCTGCTCTAGAGATATATTGTTAAATTCACTCATCTACTATATCCCCCATTTTCCTCTGTATTTGTGTCCTTGATCCTCTTTCTGCCCAAATTCCTGGAAAAGATAATCGGCTCATTTTATAACCCTGTTTTGGTTGGACGTTGGCACACAAATTCCAATTCTGGTGTTATTGCGACTGAGTCCTAATCCTGGTCTGATCAGTTACAACAGGGCATGCAGATGAGAACTACAGAACATGACTCTCCTATTGACCTTAGTTTTTATCAGCTGGTTCCTGGTTTCGAAGTCGCCTTCGGTAGGAAAGCTGGATTAAGAAAGACAAGGCAGACATAGAGACAAAGATACAGATTTGAGAGAAGCGTCATTAGAAAATAGAATTGGCTAAAAGGATTGGCAGTCGAAAGTGAAGGAATGAGAGAAATGAAAACATAGCTCTATGTTAGATTTACCAGGAAAATTTTCAGTAAGCTTCGGATAGCAGAGATTTTTTTAAATTATTTTTTTTTTTTTATTTTAGAGAGAGAAGAAGGGAGAGAAAGATAAATATCCGTTTGTTGTTCCAGTTATTTATGCATTCATTGGTTGATTTTTCTATGTGCCCTGACCAGGGACCAAACCTGTAATTTTGATGTATCAGGATGATGCTCTAACCAACTGAACTAACTGGTCAGGCCCAGAAAGAAGAGATTTTTATTTCCTTTGTCTCTGAGAAGTATTAGATCTAAAAATGCTAGCCATTATTGAATGCATCTTATTTATAATATTTGTACTTTTCCACCATTAATTAAGTTATATTATAATCTGGTCCTTATTCAACATTGAAATCAAATGATATCATACCAACCTCAATTTCAATTCTAGTTGTATAACTTATTAGCTATGTAACAAAATGAATTGATTAAAGCAATTTAAGCTTCAGTCTCTTCATCTATAAGAGGAAGGGTTATAGTAAAATCCAATGATACACACCAAGTGTTGAATAAAATATATTATTTATCTTATAACTATTAATGTCTTGCTTCATTGTGGAATTGCTGATAATGTTTAATAACGAGTGTAAACCCCTATGAAAATATTACTTCTTTGAAAATAACCTGATATATAGTATTAACACTTTCAACAACTTTACAGATAAACTTGCTAGATAAAATATAGAACTCTCAGGTAATTTTGAAATTCAGATATACAACAAATGTTTTTTCCTATAGGTATGTGCCAAGTCTTACATGGGACATACTTATACAAAAATTATACTTGTCTATCTGAATTTCAACTTTAATCAGGTGTCATTTTATTTGTTAAGTCTAGCACTCTATTTACATGAAATGCGAATTGGCTTGAATGTTGTATTAAGCCATTTTTCTACAGCTGATACTATGGCTTATATCACTAAGATTAAAAGTTTGACCTGTTCATGTAAATTTAATCCATTTTTCAGATCTTTTTCAGATTTCTATTATTTTCTCATTCTTAGTATTTGTTCTGTGATTTGTTTTCTATATCTATCTAATCTGTGTTAATAGTTGTGTCTAGCACTAAGTAGAAGAGACCAAAAAATAGTGGTCTAAATCCACAGGAATTTAATTTTCCATAGAATAGACTGTCCATAGCTGGCCTGGTTGCTCCACAAAGCAGCTAGAACTCAAACTCTTATCTTCTCCTGGTGTTCCAAGAGCATGGCTTTCATTCTCAAGGTCATCTCAGGGTTCAAGAGGGCTGTTGGAGCTCCATTCACCAATCTACATTCCATCAATCTATAATCCAGGTTCATGGCAGCACAAAGCAGGTAAAAGATAAATGGTACTTCTTCCTGGAAGTCCCGCAACAGTTTATGGGTCAGTGATAAGCAGTAAATGCAATAACTGTACTAGGGAGGTTAGTAAATACAATCATCTAGGTGGACACTCTGCTCAGCCTTCTATTGCAAAGGAGGAACAGGAGAACAATCTCTATTTCTCTATGAAAGGTTGTCCAAGAAGATATAATATGTTCCATATTAGCTTTTTTGTTTGTTTTTCTGCATTAATTAAACATGATTATCCATCTGAATTCAAATCTAAGCAACTCTGGCCCTGACTCCTGTGGCTCTTAAGCAACTTGAACATCACCACACAAAATGAAAGGTTGCCAGTTCGATTCCCTGTCAAGGGCGCAGGCCTGGGTTTCAGGCCAGGTCCTCAACTGAGGGCATGCGACAGGCAACTAATTGATGATTCTTTTGCACATGCATTTTGGTACTTCTCTCCCTCTCTTTCTTCCTCTCTTTCCCTCTCTCTAAAAATAAATAAATAAAATCTTTTAAAAAATTTAAGCACCTCTGCCTACCATTATTGTTTCTTCAGTAATTATGTCAGCCTTCAATTTATTTCTTTAAATGTTTTGTTTTGCTTTTTATAGGCCAGCCCAAGTGCCCCTCAGTAGATGAGCAGATAAAAATGCTCTGGGACATTTACACAATGGAATAGTCCTTCATTGTAAAACAAAAGAAGAAGAAGAAGAAGAAGGAAACCTTACATTTGCAATAGCATGGATGGACCTAGAGAACATTATGCTAAGAGAAATATGTCAGCCAGAGAAAGAAAATACTATATGATTTCACTTATTTGTGGAATTGAATAAACAAAATAAAATAAAATAAAAATAAAAACACGTAGAACAGACTGACAGCTTTGGGCAGAGAGGGGCTGGCTGAAATAGGTAAAGGTATTAAGTAAAGAAACAAAAAACAAAAAAACTTACAGTCACAAATACCAGTATAGTGATCACCAGAGGGAAGGGGGTGGGGGCAGTAGAAGAAGGTAAACAGGGAATAAATGGTGATGGAAGGAGACAAAGCTATGGGTGGTGAACACACAATATCATATACAGATGATGTATACAGATGAATTGTACACTTTAAAACCTATTTAGTTAACCAATGTAACTCAAGAAATTCAGAAAAATCTATGTATAAAAATAAACCTATAGCTCTTATTAAAGCCAGGCAAATCTTCACAAATTTACATACGGCCCTTTGCTTTCCTCTTTAAAACCCTTTAATAAGTTCTTATACTTTTCAAATAAAAAAAGGTTAAAAAATTTTTTGGCTTGGTTTATAAAGCCTGTTTCTCTATAAAATCTTACTTTTCACACATATTCACTCTTTCCTACAGCCTGTTTAAAACACGTGCTAACCTCTGTGTTAAGCTGTATTATTGCTACCATCTCTGAGCACAACTCTTGTCTCTACAGGAAGTCCTTCCCTTGTCACCTTCATCTCCCTAAACCCCTCATATCCTTTAGGAATAAACAAATACTTCTTATGTCTAATTTTGACATTTTTAAGGTTTTTGTTCAGTAACTATAGTACTTGTTACATCAGCATAAAACTGTATTTTTATTTTTTTCTTTTATTGATTTTTCATCAAATTAACGGAGGGAGCATTAGTTAACAAAATTATATAGGTTTCTGGTATACAATTCTACAATACCTCATCTGTTTATCGTATTGTGTGTTCACCATCCCAAGTCAATGGACTAGAAACTCTTAGCACAAGGGCCCTTGCCTGTTCAACTTTGTGTTATTAAATGCACAAATAAATGACAAAGTGAGTTTCTTACATTTGAATTATGCATTACAGTAGCCTCCCCCTATTTGCTTCATTCCATGGCCCCCAGTTGGATGGATGGCTGAAAACATTGATGGTACCAAATTTTACCTATGCTATCTTTTTCCCTATACATTCACACTTATGAAAAAGTTTATAAATTTCACACTTATGAAAAAGTTTATAAATTTCACACTTATGAAAAAGTTTATAAATTTATAAATTAGGAATACTAAGAGATTAACTACAATAACTAATAATAAAATAGAATAATTATAACAATATACTAATAAAAGTTATATGAATGTGATCTCTCATCCAAAATATCTTATTGTATTGTACTCACCTTTTCACTTAAAGGAAGCACTTTACAGCTTCTCTCTGGCATATCTAAATTGCAAAATCAGTGCTCTTGTGTTTTGGGGCTATTATGAAATAAAATACATGTTACTTGAACACCAGCTCTGCTGGTCCATGACAGTCAATCTGATAACTGAGACAGCTACTAAATGATTAGAGGGTGAGTAGCATACACAGCATGGGTTCACTGGACAAAGGGATGATTCACATCCTGGGCAGGACAATGTGGGAAGGAGTGAGATTTCATCACACTACTCAGAGGGCATGCAATTTCAACCTTCCGAATTGTTTATTTCTTGAATTTTTAATTTAATACTTTTTGATGGCTGTTAATCGTGGGTAACTGAAACTGCAGAAACTGTAACCACAGATAAAGGGAGACTACAATATCAGGTGTATTTGAAGACATTTTTTATATTTAAAACCTTACTAGGGATTTCATTTACTTACTATAGCCACATGCATACTTATAAATCAACCGATGCTTATTGGCAATCAATCACTTAAGCCTAAAACAGCTCAACAATTTCCAGATTCAATTTCTTTAATAACATTTCTCATTAAGCATATTGATTTTTTACTACAGCTTCAATTTAATCTCCTATTATATGCAATAAGAGGGGCGAGCAAAACATGAGGGGAAACACAATGCTGGTCATTGTTTAATCTTCATGCATTCAACAAATATTGATTTAACTGCTACACTTTCTCAGTCACTCAACTAAATGCTGAGGATATACTTAAAAGAGACGTTATTTCAGTCTCCAAAATCTCACAGATTGAAGGAATCAAAAAGAAAGCAATTCCATTACATTGAATAATACAATATTAAACTGTATCATAAATGTATATATGTGTATGTTTTATATATGGATATATAAAGAATAAAAAAGGAAAGCCTATTTTAAGTTTTCAGAGTTATAGAAGACATTCAGGAATACACTAGTGTTGAAGTACAGATGGTAGCTAGATGAAAGAGTGGTAAATATGGACTCTTGGGAAATAGCATATAGATAGCATGGTGCATTCAATGAAGTGAAAGCCCCTGGTCTGTCCAGGAGGAAGCAAAGGCAGTAACTTAATAAAGGGCTGGAATATACTGGGTGGGGCAAAAGTAGGTTTACCTTTGTGAGTATGTGAAACACGGAGTTTATTCTTGTATTATTTACTAATTATTGCATTATTTTACATGCCAACAACTGTGAACCTATTTTTACCCTCCCCTTTATTATATAAAAGTAGGTTTTTGCATTTGATTATAGAGCTATATATTTACACTTATAGCATATTATATAACACAATGATAACATTAGATGAACATTTAGTATTTATCAATCATTATAATATGTCATTTAAAATTATATTAACTCATTTACTTGTCAACACAAGACCTATGTAAACTAACACATCTACACCCATACAGAAGATGATGCTGAAGTTGATTTTTTATAGATTTTATTTATTTATTTTTAGAGAGAGAGGAAGGGAGGGAGAAATAGAGGAAGAATAACATCAACATGTGGTTGCCTCTTGTGTGCCCCCTACTATGGACCTGGCCCACAGCCCAGGTGCGTGCCTTACGCTGGGAATCAAACCGGTGACCCTTTGGTTCACAGGCCAACACTCAATCCACTGAGCCACACCAGCCAGGGATGAAGTTGATCTTTGACTGCATAATTTCAATAATAATTTTGGGTCTCTCTGTAGTTTATTTTTGTCTAGTCACATTGTTCCGCATATACAGGTAAAACTATAACTTAAACAAATAATACATCTATAAAATTTTCAGTTCCATAGCAAAGGAGAATAGCAAGCATCATTTTAAGGGCATAGAGCTTTGGTCAGTTGGTCTTACAAACCCCCCAAAGTACACACAGTTCCTTTCATAGTAAACTTCCCATTGCCTTCTAATTATAGTTAACTTCCTCCCTAACCTTTTAAATAATGCCGAGCTTGTGAGAGATATAAAATTTATTTGTATATAAAATAAATATACAATTTATTTTTAAATATACACTACACAATTTATTTTTGTATATTTATATTTATATTTGTAATATAAATTTATATTTGTAATATAAATATACAAATATATTTGTATATTTATATTGTATATGTATATGTATGTTTATAAATATACACTACACAATTTATTTTTAAAATACCGAGGAAAATTAGAGTGGAATAATGACTTCAAAATACCAACAATCAAAGGATATAAAATCAAAACTTTCTTACATAATAAAAGGCATGATTGATGGAGAATTTTTCATATAGAAAGACAATTAATTACTCTAACAATAATTGTTAACTCATATTTTCCTTATCTTCCTTTTTTTGTTTAAGGAGCAAAAGTTACAGTTTGATCTCTAATAAAGAAAGAGTATCACAGATGGTTTTGATGTGTACCAATATCTATATAGGCTACCAACATCATACTTCTGAATACTTCTAATTCAAGAATGAGACATTTAAGAAGGCTCTTAGAGTTGATTAATCAAAGCAAAAAGAAGTTGTAAAACATCCATTTTTGTTGTTCCTTCAAGGATTTGTTACATTATTTCTGTTCAATTAGCAAGGTTTTGGCAGAGGTAGGAGTCTTATTTTCTTCTAAGAGTATACACTATTAAAATTAGACAAGGGAATAAAGACACTATTAAAAAAGGACACTTTTTATTGCTCATTCAGGGAACTTGATGCAGAGGTCTATGAAATCAAAGTTATATTAGTGAAGCATGGTAATTAGCAATTGCTTATAAACTATGGTTTTTCCTCTTGAAAATTAGTTATATTTATGATATTGTATATAACTCTAGTAACACACCCTCCAATTTATATAACCAATGTTCAAGCATTCATACTGACATTATTAGGATTCATAAAACGTTTTTCAAAGAGGAAAATTCATTGTGATTTTATGATACCTGCCTAAAAAGTATAAACCAGAAATTGTCCAGAAGAAGGATATCAATCCTTCTCTTATTTTATTCATTTCTATTTCACAATGGTATATTTACATCTAATAATTTAACTTGAATGTGCTTCTTTAACAACCTATCAGTGAGTTTTAACAGGGTCAACAAGTATGTATGAGTTTACCACAGGGAGGGTAAATCATAGATGACTTCATAATCTATGATTCTAAAGTTTATAGATGTAAGATTAATTTTAATTATGGAAAGAAAAATCATGGCATCGGAATAAGACAGTCCTCCCTGGATTGCCACTATGTGTATAAGACGAACAAGCACAACTTCTCTCTTAGAGAGAAGCAAACTGAGGTGCACCTGCTGGCAATGAGATACTGGTTCACCGTCCGGGTTAGGCGATGACAGGGCCATTTTCTCCCTGATGCTTCAGAATCAATTGCTTGACACAATGTACCAACACCTTACAAATATATGTGACAATGACGTATCTTTTAAAGTCATATTGGACTGTGGTCTAACATTCCACTCATTAAGGCACAGTCTCTGTGGTCATGCATGGTAACTTGTGTATGTGTTGCCCAAATGAGATGCAAATGATTTATGTTTTATAGAAAAGATAACACCAAGATAATTATTTTATTGTCTAGGATATTAACCACTTTTATGTTTAACTTTACAAAGTTATTTCAGCATGCCTTCCCTAAATTATATAAATCCTTGCTCCTCAAATAGACTATGAAGTAGTCTTATCATCTTTTTGCTTTCTTTATTAAGAAGTTAAATAAATCTTTGTCTCATGTTCATTTTATATTTGTATGAGAATTGTTAACCCTTTTAAAAATTACACTTCAACAATATTTTAAAATATATACATCTAACGTTTGTATACACTCTAACATGATATTTCAGTAAGATGTACTTTCAACTCCTCGCAATATAACTGAATAAAAGAAGCAGCTATTATTTACACAATTTGGTGATAAAATTTGAGATTAGGAACAGTATTTTTTCTGTGGAGTAGAGGTGGAAGGACCTTAAATGATCCTACTGTTTAAAGACATTTAGAGACCTTAACATAATGTCTGGTCTAACAAAGGTATGCACCAATGAAACCTTTGTCATTGCTCCATCATATCCTAGGGAGGTGAATGCTGGAAAGACATGAAATCCCTCTAAGTGATGACCTTCTTACTTGTAAGGAAAAGAAAAGACATCCCAGCAACTTCCATAGAGATCTGTGAAAAAATTATGTTAAATGAAGCATACATCTTTAGACTAACACCACATGAATACTAAAAATTTAATAAGATTTCATTTCCCTTCCCTCGCAAGAATATTTTGTCTTCATTTAAATTCCCTTGTTCATTTGCTCATAAGGCTTTATCCTATTACATCAAAATATAAGACTGAAAAATCAACTTTAAATAAATTTTTAAAAGTATATAGAGTTTAATAGATATTTTTAAGAATATTTAATACTCACCTCACTGAAAAATGTAAAAGTAATTGATATGTTCTTTATCTCTCAGGCTCTTAATATTACATAAAATATGTTTCTCTAATACAAATTTATAGAGTAGAATATACAAGCTACATTCTGTAGAGTAGTCAAAAGAATTCAATTATTGTAACAGAAAGGTATACATGGTTATGCAATTTACTTAGGAAAAAATGGCATTAGCCTTTAAGGGACTTTTCAAGGACTTTTCAGGGCTTTAAAAAAGTACACACTGATGTCGAAATATATCATTGCCACTGTGTTTACTAGAATCTGCTTCCCTCTAAGGAAAAAGATACCCTTGTGCAGTGCAATGCTAATCAGTTAGGAAGTGTTATTTTTGTTAAAGTTGTAGTTAACCTCATCACGCATTAAAATACAGTAAATCTGATATGTACCAACTAAAATCTCAATGTGCCCCTAAATTGGAGGTAACTTGAGAGAGAATCAGAACAGAATATATTGAGGCTTAAAGGAAATGCTTTACCTGAGATCTTACTAAAGTAATATGCTGACATTTTTTATACAGTTTGCTTTAATCACCAGACTTATTTGGGTACAAATTTGAATTATGTTTGTTAAATGAATAATTAAAATATGCTTTAAAAATTATGAAGTCCAAAATAGATAAATAATATTCAGGAGGCAGAAAATCAACCAACCCATTGCCATAGTGGCTCGTAGGATAAGATTAGTAGGAATGAAATTTTCTTAATTCTGAATCAATACTGAAAAATTACTGAATGTCTCTGATCAATTATTAACTTGGACTGTAGGGAATTCATTTGTTTAACTTTTGCTCATTTGTTTATCATTGAACAAATGTGGTACGGAAAGGTGGGGACTAGGCAGGGTGATATTTTCTGTGTGATTCCTACTAAGAGAACAGGTAGATAGCAAGTGAGGGTCTACTTCTTTCACAAGTGAATGTACAGGAATGTTTTGGCTTTAGAAACAGATCACAGGGGAAAGCAGGCACAAAATAAGACTAAAAAATTTGGGTCCTAGTAACTCAAAGAATAATAATACTATTGGTAAAAATAGAAAAATCAGATGATTATTGCTGGAATTAGAATATGGTTTATACAAAAATATGTTGACTCTGAAGTTTCTGAATCACATCCTATAGAAAATATGTGTAGTTTGAAAACACAAGATTTATCATTGATATTTATAAAAATTTCTATACCAAGGCATACAGTGATTCATATGTTTAATCACTGTTATTTATGTTGTTGGAGATCCTTCAAGTTTCCAGTTATAATTATGGTCTCAAAATTGCTGTTATTGAATGCCAGTTTTATGCTAGCAAATCCAACTATGTCATTTCTCATACTTATGATGAGAAAGGTATTTGTATCCCAGTTTTGTGCCCCAAAAAGGCTCAAAGAAGGTAGATTACTATAAGGGCTAAACTAGCTGGAGATAGCTGAGCCGACAGGTGTCATAGTAGATTATTGGCCCCACAAGCCAAAATGAAAGTAACATGCAAGCCTTTAGTTACTTAGTGCAAAAATATAAGCAAGGAGTTAAATTAGAGAAATTGCTGACTCTCCCATCATTGCATTCTTCCCCATGAAATGACTCCAGTCAGGGGTCAGGTGAATCCGCATGGACATGGTGAATTGGTGAAATGCAAGCCATCTCACTGCCAAGAGGGGCTGAACAAAAGGAGACTGCAGTTTTACGGATATGGGGTTAGAGAGGGTGGAAAGCTTAAGGGGGAGACAGAGTACTAAAAATACTGAGTCAGAATGGAAAAGGTGTCTTCACATTCCCCTCCCCGCAAAAGAGGTCTCAGGAAAACCTCTGCCATAGGTTCCTGGAGACACCTAATGGAAGTGCTTAGACGGATAATACAGACAGCATAAGAACACAGCTGGCCAAGGAGTCCTGAGTCCTTGTCCGCTGCTCTCTTCAGAGATGGCAATGCATTGGCTGTGTACCACGTCTGGTGTGGGATAGGCAGCTTTCCCTGTAAGGATGGCCAAGTTAAACCTGTGTAACTGCCTGTGGGCAGGCCTGAGAGATCACACACACATTTCTGACCTGGGGCCCGACACCTCAATCATTTGGGCACAAACTGATTCAAGCCAACACTTACGCTTGTCTGGCTTGAAAAAATTATATATTTTTTTAAAGCAAGATACTTCTGTCATTAAAATCATTTTAGTAAATTACCTATAACTTTATTTATTTTCCTATAATCACTTATCACTTTACTATTCCTTCCCAGTAAAATATATGTTTGGAAATGTTGTAACTTGGGAAAGACCACAGAGATGGAGATAAAGATGTAGTCCCATAGGCCAAAAGGCCACTTAAAAAATGACAGAGGGAGAAATCTGTGCTGGAACTTCTTTTAGACCCCTGTAGGGTTTCATAAACGTCACTGATATCCAGAAATAAAAAAACTTAGATTTAACTAACGTTGTGTTGAGAGCATTTCTTTCCATTTTGCCTAACACATATCTACGTACGTATCTACATACAATTTGCTCACTAGTAGTATTTCTTAACTCACATTGGATGACCATATAATAAATAGCAAAATGATATCTGCATAAGAAGTTCCAGATTAATATTTTTAATTGAGTATGCTAAGCAATCGATAAAATAGAGAGCTTCATTTTTTCTGGAGATCAGTGACTTTTTGATGCATCCAGGTGGCAGAGTAGTGTGGCTGCCCATTAGTCTGGATCTGAGCACTAGAAATGAGTCAGTGCCAGAGTGTGATTGAGGGTTTAGTATTGGCAAGGCCAACCTTCTAGGAAGTCAAAAGGAATAAATTACTAATTAGAAGTGGAGGCTTCAGGTTAAGATGCATTATAAAATTCAAACTTAAATTTCATTGGGATTTAATGTTACACTTAATGGACTAAAGTGATTTCAAATGCCTTTTTTGGCAACTCTCTGCACATTAAAAGTAATATGGCTGTCATTCATCTTTGGTTAATCTGAGGAAATAAAATAATTACACTCTGATATTATGTTTGATATATTAATTTTTCTTTAGGCATAATTTTAAACATGATGCTTCCATTTGTATGTTTCCGTAAAACAGCTCTTATTATTGTGGTCATATTTCTACTTTTATACTTTAAGAAGACCGGTAGACTTACCAGCACCCATTGATATTTTAAGGTCAGTTTTTCTGTTGTTGTTTTGTTACCATTTCCCTCTACCACAATGTTCTCCATAACCCAAAACTTAGAAATTATTGATTTTCAAATCAATTATTTTTAAAAATAGGAGAATTAACATTTCTTGAGCATCTATCATGTGACAGACGCAGTGCTAATGACTTACATTAAATCAGTTCATTCAATTGTGATAAAAATGCTATAAGGAAAGGTGCTTTTCTCTTATTTATGTATGAGAAATTAAGGCTGAGATTGATTTAACCAAAATCATACAAAGGGAGCTAGAAGTACAAGAATTAAAAATTTGTTGACTCCAAAGTCACACCATTTTGTCTGTGTAGGAATTTTTCTGTTCAGAGTAAAGAGGGTATAAGTGGTGATGGAAGGACCCTTGACTTGGGGCGGTGAACACACAATACGCTATACAGATGATGTGCTATAGAACTGTACACCTTAAGCCTCTATGATTACATTAACTAGTCACCCCAATATATTCAATAAATAAGTAATATTTTTTCCTTGTGTGTTAGATTTGAATGAAAAATGAGTGACTTTGGCATAAGTTGCCATCATAAAACTATTTCCAAGTCTGTAGTGCATGAAAGTATCGATGTAAATTCAAACTTTTCTTAATAATAATTTGCATTTCAGATATGAAACTATATGCTTTTTATACACAAAATACAGATGCTATGATTTTATTTAATTCCATTTTAAAATTTCAAAAATATTTTACAATATCCACATGAGAAAACATCTGGTTGTACGCTACACATGCCTTAAGCACTATAATAATAGATATAAAACTATGGTGAATTAGCAAAACTGGATTCCATATAATTAGCCATTAAGGCTTTGTTTTAGCTTTTGTGTTTTTTGCACAAAAAATGACTGATGAAAGTACTTTTCCTAAAATTATTGGAAGTACTGATGTTAAAAAACTGGTAAATATAGAAAACCAGTAATTTATTAAGACTTTACATTTGCATGTGACTTAAAAGGGCTTTCTGAAAGCTATTATCTTCATGTGATGAATTATTTTACTCATTTATTCCATTACTGAAAAATGCCACATGTTCTGACAGTCATAGAAGAGCTGAAATGGACAGCAAATATTTCCTAACTCAGCCCAACTGCAGCTTCTTCGATGCTGGCCAAAGAGGCCCCTCCCATTTTACGTGGGATTTTCTACAACTGCTCCCCTGCTTTTTCCATCCTAAACTGCATTGGATTTCTGCATAGATTTGAAATTAAAGTTTTGTATACAGCAAATATGTCCAAAGTCAACAATATCTACACTAAAGAAACTAATAAAAATAAAAAATGTATAGACAAGGATGAAAAAAGCAGACTAGAAGAGAGAATACTCATTCTAATCTTGCAATAGCATCAGTCTTTCTTCTTCTAGATACTTATTGCTAAGTAGTAGATTATATTTTGTTTTCTCAAGTAGCAATGGAGGTCTATAAGTACTTCAACATACACAGCATACAAAAAATTAACTTACATTGAAAGTTTCTACTGTGTTATGGTTAAAAAAGCAATGGATATCTATGGCTGAAAATCTGTAGCTCTATTTATAATATACAGCAACTTTTAGTAAGTATCTATATATGAGAATGAGATAAATACAGAAAACCAGTATAATCACCAAATTTCAAGTTCACATAATTTTATGTGTTCTCTAATTATTCTCAAAATCATTATATAGTAAGATATCTGGAATTTCAGTCTTTAAAACAAATTCATTGGTGTATCATTGGACACATACTTAACAGAGAAAAATTTAAATATCAAAATAAAGGTAATTATCTCTGGATTTCAGAATTGAAAGTCATTTAGACTTTCAAAAATTAGCATACATATTATCCTATTCCTATAAGAAAAAGAAAAAAAATAAGCAAATTTAGTGCAGTAAATTCAGAGTACAGTCCATACTTCAATCTGCCAGGCAAGGACAATTCAAAATATGAGATTGGTGATTGCTGTTATTCTTTAGTAATTGCTTCAACTGTATTTTCTTAATTGGTAATAGCTATCTTATCTCTTATGGGGAAGCGTTTATTTCCCCATTGTCTTTGTTGGGTATAAAATAGTACATAACCAGTGTTGGAAAATTTTACTTTTGCGCATCAAGCCCTATAATCTTTCTCATCACTTAGAAATTTCTCTTACAAACTTAATTGCCTAAGAGCTTATGTGAATTTAATTAAAAAGAAATAATAAGTTTGAAATGTATGAAAAAGTCTTTGGGAGTTTTATCATGTGAAATATCTCAAATACATTAAATTAAAACTTTCTGAGGAAAAGGTGCAAAATAATCTGCATAACTCTGCTCTTAATTAGAAGTTCTAGGTAAAGAAGAAAAGTGGAAGCCTTCTTTGATAGAAATAGACAGACATCTGTCACAGAAATGAAATATCATATAATGCCAGAAATCAATCATTTTGAGTAAGAAATAAAATACCATTATTTTATTACTTTCTTGTGTAAAAAATATATGTATATATGTGTCACACACACAAAAAAAGAATGGACTGGTAAAAGCTGAGCCCAAAAGTAACTTATAGTAAAATATTATCAAAAATTACATCAAGAATAGTTTTATTGATAAAATAACCCTTCACTGTAAAATTCTGACAGAATTATTTAACCAATATAAAGAGCATAGATAATCTTCACCAATAATAATAATTATTATATTTTATAAAGGATCAAATAAATATTAAAAATTTAAAATATATAATCATTGGCTGGTCATTAATTCAATCTGTTACTATATAAGTGTTAAAATAAAATTTGAAATGATCAGAATAATTAGAATATATGTATATTTTAAATAATAACAACTAAAAACTAATAAAGCCAAAATTCACTTATAGTCAAATTTTTGTCATTTTTATTACTACACTTGAGATTAAGATGACAAATGACATTCATTGATATCAATCTGTAGTCAGATCCACTATGCATAAAATTAAAAGCAGGCCAAAAGTTTAGAAAATTCTTACAGTCAAAAATTAGTGCCAGATATAACCCAAGTAAAACTGGGTATGTGTGTGTATTTAAATATACTTTTAGCTACCCCTCCCTGTGAAGGACGTCAGAAAACTCTAGAAATAAAACTAGGAACAGAACTAAGAATCTCCATCTCAAAAATTTATTTATAAATAAAAAATGTTTGTATTGATCTAAATAATATTTCCCATGGCAAAGACTTACATTTGTCATTTAGATGTATTTATACTTGACATATGTTGAAACTTCATTAGTTTAGTTTGTCCTAATATCTGTGAATATTGACATAGTTTTTCTTTTCTGTTTCCATGCTTTTATTTATGTTTCTTGGCTTATTGCACCACCTCAAAACTCCTGTACAATGTTGAATGAAAGTGATGGTAACAGAAATTTTCCTCTTCTTATAGATTTCAAAAGGAAGCTCTCAGAGTTTGATTTTTAAGTATGATGTTTATAGTATTTTCAATGACTACTTTATATTAAATGTGTTTTTTCCCCCAAAAAGTTATTGAAATGATCTTACAAATTTTCCCTTCTAATCTTTCACTGCAGTTAGTTGATTTTTATAATATACACCAACCTTGGTTTCCTGGGTAAAACAGTCAGTCATGATTATTGTCATGGCCAAGGTACAATTTATCAGATTAAGGTAGTAATCTTCTATTCCTAGTATGCAGAGAAATTTGTTTAATGAAAGTTGAAAATTTTCAAATGCTTTTCATTGATTAAGTCAATTTTAATATCCTGTAAACAGTAGATTATATTGTTTAGTTTTAATGAATTAAACAATCTTTTTATCCCTGAAATAACCCTACTCAGTCATATTTTATCATTTATGTATTATCATTTATAGCTATTGTTTCTTTTATTTGCTTATACAGTCCAGCCTTTGCTCTCAACCATCCTGGTTCTTGAACAATTTGGTTCTCAACCAAGTTGGTCATAGAAAAATATCTCAGTTGTCTAACAAAACTTTGGGTCTTGATCTTTAGAGAGCCCTTTCATGCTGATACCTGAGTGATCAATTATGTGTCTCTCAGGGGACAAAAAGAGATTTGGTTTTTGAACAAATCACTTCTTGAACAATTTCCAGAACAAATTAAGTTCAAGTACAAGGTTCTATTGTATTTTATTAATGATATTTATGACTATGTTTATAAGAGGCTATAATTTTTATTCTAGTAATGTTTTTTAATTAAATTTACTGGGGCGATATTGGTTAATAAGATTATATAGGTTTGAAGTATACATTTTTATAATACATTATATGTATATTGCATTGTGTGCCCACCACACAAACTCAAACCTTCTCCTATCACCATACATTTGGCCTCCTTTTCACCCCCCACCCCTCTGTAATGGCAGTATCATTTTCTGTGTCTTTGAGTTTTACTTTTATATCCCACATATGAGTGAAATCATAGGGGTCTTAGCTTTAGCTGATTGGCTTATTTTGCATAGCATTCTATTCTCAAGGAGAGACCTTTGTCATGTTTTGATCATCAGGTTTTCCCAGCCTGACAAACTGTGGCTCTCTTTGAGACGTGGCTCTCTTTCTCTACTGTATGGAAGAATTTGTGTAAGATTGGAATTCATTCATTTTTTAATGTGCCTAAGATTTACTAGTAAGAACATCCAAACTCTTATTTAATTGGGGGGGGCAAGATTTTGATAGTAGATACAATTTATGTGAGAAATATAAGGCTAATCAGTTTTTCTACTTCATCTTACGTTGATTAGGTTAATTTGAGTGTTTTAAGACATTTGTCCATTATTTTTAATTGCTATGTTGAAATTTATTGAGATGGTACTTTGTTCCTGACAGTGGAGCTTTGGACCACCTACCCAGCACATCAACTGGACTCTGCTTGTGTCCCCAGCAGTGACCCTTGTGGGCTGGCCACATGTTCCTCCCACTCACTGGCGGAGTGTCCAGTGGGCTGGGCAGGTTTTCACAGTTTTTTTTTTTCCCCTCAGGGATTACCTTTTTTAAATTTTGCATTGTGATTTTTATTATTTTTAATTTAAACCTGATGACCTGCATAGCTGTCTTGTCCCACTTGGAGGAACAAGACCCCGGTACTGTCTTCCTTCTTGGGGCATGCAGGTTAATGAGATGGGAACAGTAGCTGACACCTCCACAGCCACCAGGACCCAAGAGTCCAGCCTGGCCTGGGCCCAGATGGTGGGAATTGGCCTCCCCCAGCTCACCTGTTTGTACTCTTCAACCTCCAGGAACTGACTCAGTCACTGACTGGGCCCCAGGACCTGGCCCTCCAGATGTCCCCAGGGCCCTAGCATCTGGACATTTCCCATTAGAGCCTAGCCCTCACCTGGGAGCTATCTGTTAAGGCCCATAGCCCTCCTCCAAGCCCAAACTCCCTCTCCCCACACCCCGAGGCAGGGAGAGAATGTTTGTATGGATTTTTTAAAAGAGAGAGCTCAAAAGGAACCAGGGACATATGGAGAGGAACTGAACTGTCTGGCATCAGGATGAGAGCTAGAGGGACAGCCTTTTCCCAGACAGAAGTGCCGACAGAAGCCATTGTCCTTTTGATGAGCCCTCCCTCCACAGAGCTGGCAATCTGGCAACTTACCTGAGTCTCCACAGACCTGGCTATCACTGTTTGCCCTGTCCTGGGATTCCCAGAGATCCCACCCAACCAACTTTTGGGCTCACTCAAACTGGTTTTCCAAAGGTATGGCCTATCTTGGTTCATGCTTCAGACTTTCCTTATTTCTCAAACAAACAGCTTCTGGCCTCAGTGTACCCCATTCCTCTTTCTAACTGGCCCCAGGCCTGACACTAGCAGCGGCCAGCCTTGGGTCACAACTTGACTATGCTAGGATACCTCTAAGCACAGCACAACCAGCAGCCATCTATATATGACTTTGTAGCTCATGCCAGCTGGCTTTGGACAGAACACAGGTGGCAGTTGACGTTGGCCTGAACCCCCTGGGAGATCCCAGAGCCAACACACCCTGTAGACACCTTCAGACTATATTGAAACACCACCTCACCACTTCCACAAGTGACCCATTAAAAGGGCAAACTCATCAGGCACCAGAAACCCTCTGAAGTAAGTCCTACTCTGAGGGATGGACCTGGCAATGCTGATACTCTACATTGGTCAATGGTAACAGCCAGTACTTGCAGCCAGTCAGCTTGGGGATAAATCACTCTCATTGATGTGCAAATAGCAATCAATTCTAAACTACAACAAAAGGTTGTACAGAGCCCACATGGGGAGGGAGGGTGCACCTAGAGTATCCAGGTTGGATCAATAGGAAGACTGTGCCACTGGACCCTACAGAATACCTACTATATAGGGCCCCTCTGCCAAGCCCAGGAGGTGTAGCAGCTCTATGTAATACATAGAAACAAACACAGGTAGGCAGCCAAAACAAGGCAACAAACAAACAAAGAACATTTCTCAAAGGAAAAAATGGAAGAAAACTCCAGAAAAAGAGCTACACAAAATGGAGAGGAGCAATCTACTAGACACAGACTTCATAACACTGATTGTAAGGATGGTCAGTGAACTTAGCGGAAACTTCAGGAAAGAGACAGGAAACAAAAACAAAGATAGAAAACATAAAAAAGCACCAGTCAGAAATGAAGAATATGGCCCTTTTGCCATGTAAGGACACAAGAGAAGACAGCCATCAATGAACCAGGAAGCAGGTTCTCACCAGATGCCAAATCTGCTGGTGCCTTATTCTCAATCTTCTCAGCCTCCAAAACTAGGTGAAATAGTTATAGAAGTTATATTATATGAGTTATACAATAGTTATATAAGGTCTAATCACTGGGGCACACACATGAAACATAATATTGTGTGTCTACTGTAATAGATAATAGAAAATAATTTTAAAATAATAAAAAATTTTAAAGAATATTATATATAATATGACTTTACTATTACTTTAATTGTTTTAGAATCTGTCATAATATTATCTATTTCAATTCTGGCATATTATAGTTATCAATTTTATTATTTTTTTCAAATAACCCAACTTCATTTTGTTATTTTTCTATTTTTATTCTATTTTATTGTCTCCTGCTCTTGTTTTTTATTATCTTCCCTTTATTCTAACATAGATTTAATTTCCTTATTTATTCTACCTTAAGGTGAGCTCTTAGCTAAGTTAGTTTAAAAATTTCTTATTTTCCTATAAAGCACTTTTTGAAATCTTATATTTTAATTATCATTTGGCTTGAAATATTTTCTAACTTTACTCATGACTTCTTTTTGGACCTATAGGTTAATTTAAAAATTGATTTTTATGATTTTATATAAATGTATAATATTAATATAATAATACAATATAATAAATAGAAATGATCCATTTGTACACAAAGAGATAATTTCCATCTGCTAAATTTGACATTTACAGAATGCCTGAGAAAATAAAGCAAGGTAGTACAACACAAATACCTGATCAGCACTGGAAATATCAAAATACTTAAAATGAAGCAGTCCTTGATTAAATTAACATGTTGTCTTAACTAAGGATTGAATATGGCTACAAGCAGCATAAAAATGAAAACAACAACAACCACAAAAAAGCGGTATCTCAAAAAAGTAAGAATGTGTCTGCCTCTCATAACAGAAGTTAAGTGTGGGCTTCACAAACCAGGCTCCTTCAGCCTCATCCTGTGCTTTGTTGTGTGATGGTTGTCGCACATCAGACTCCGTGCAAGCATTTCAGGCAAATAGACCTATGAAGTGGAGGGACAGTGCCAACAAACCTTCAATATCCCACTCATGTTACTGAATCTTTGGCTAATTTTTAACATCTACTCTAGAGCAGGCAATGCCATGATACAAAGTGTTTGGCACAAATATTATGTGAACAAATATATTGTTTTGTGTACAATCAGCAACTTTCATTTTCTACCATCAAGGATTGCTCACAAAGCCAAAGAGTGATATTCCTTTGGCCCAAGTGTCTGTGTGGAATAACTTTCATCATAGTTATTACAACCATGGGCATATACCCTACATAATCCTGGATTCTCAGATTTGTTCTTATATCAACTCTTCTATCATTAAGTTAAATTTTAAAAAATATAGGATCATATCAATATGAACTATATTGATGTAAAAATTTTAGCTGCATTTAATAGAAAATAGTGAGTATATGTTTATAATTTCAGGTTTTTAATAAACTTTATTTATTTATCTTTAAAAAGTAAGGGAAGGAGAGAGGGAGAGAAATGTCAATGTATGGTTGCCTCTTGTGCATCCCCTGCTGGGAATTGGCCTGCAACCCAGGCATGTGGCCTGACTGGGAATTGAACCACAATTCTTTGGTTTGCAGGCCTGCGCTCAATCCACTGAGCTACACCAGCCAGGGCTGTATATAATTTTATTTCAAGAAGGTTGTTTATGGATGAAAGTTATACATATGTGTGTGTGTGACACACACACACACACACACACACACACACACTGAAATATGGGGCAGTGTAGGCAGTGTAGCTGGAAATGGTGGTTGGGCCAAGTTAGTTTTTGTTCGGGAAAATCAAAATCTATTTTTATATAAAGAAGTTGTAGTAGCTTTTCAGGTTCTAGAGATAAAGGAGGACATTTTAGAAAGAATGGCCAAAGAAAAATATGAAGTAATATAGTTGAAAAAACTAAACATTTCATTCTTGGAAATGAGGGAGAGTTTTGTTGTTTCACTGAGAAAGGCAAAAAGGCAGGTATGAGTAGGACTCAAATGTTAATTTTTGTCAAAGATCATTTGGGGAAGAATTTAGTTTCAAGGCTCTTTGTCTCCTTCCAAGGTAGCTGAGCCGGAGGAAGGAACCTGTATTTTTAAGCAAGTACTTATTGGGATTCTGATGCAAGCGATGTGCAGATTACATTTTTTTAGAACCAGGAGTATAAATAAGAAGGAGAGAAACTGTAAGAGCTTGTGCATTTTCTCTGTAGAGTAGATAAAAAGGTAATGTGCCTATCATGCTAGTTTCTTGAGTGATACTTAAGACTTTGGAAAAACAGAAAAAATTTTGTGTTTCGTATTTTCTTTTCTTGTGCAATGAAATACTG